>OMKR01050282.1:0-10077 GCA_900302355.1 Cyttopsis rosea | reverse complement strand
AAATTGCTCAATGTTGCTAGAGTTCTCTTCCTTCGGGATCCAGACGCCATCGGCGTGCCTCCACTGCGCTGCGACTTTCCCTCTCCGCCAGATCACCTTGAAGATCTTCCACAGGCGTTTGAGAAGCCGTGGACACTGCTTGTAGACCTTGTAGGGTATGCCGCTGGGGCCAGGAACCGAACCAGATCTTGCAGCTTTAACAGCTTCTTTTACCTCTGACAGGGTGGGCTCAGCATTGTTGAATTGGGACACTGGTTGAGATTAAATGAAATGAAAGACAAGTGTCTTTGTTTCAAACCTGATGATGTGACATGTCTTCTCGTGACTGAATTGAAACTGGTTGTCCTTTTTGTGAAATAGACAATTGTAATTTACAATGCTTTGACACTTATTGTTCTATTAACAGACTCCTGAGACATACAATTCACATTTGGAAGATACATATATTCAGTTGGAAGGCATCCAAGTAGGATATTTTCTTTGTTATTTTTTGTTGTCATTTGCAGTTAAATGACAACCAAGATGAGCCATTTCAGCACTGTAAAGGTTAATTGGATTACATTCTTTTCGAACATACGCCCTTTCAAGTGGAATTAATCAATCTATCGAGCTATCACTTGAGTAGTATCATTGCCCATCCGCAGAGTGGGAAATTAAAGTACTAATCGTACGCTGAAGTGGGAGCTTTTGTCTGGGTTTTGGAAATGCCCTTTCTGTGGAATTTCAGAAGCACGGAATGGGGTGAATAGCGAGATTTCCCTAACCTGAACAATAAAAGCTAATATATGTAGCACTACATAGTGTATAGCGTCGATGGTTACAGGTAGAATGAGCAAAGTTGTCAGGAAAACACATACGGTATCTGAGTACAAACAAAGTGTGGAAAACCTACAGTACCATATTCTCAGGTTCAAATTCCATTCAAAGACAAAATGCATGCACGAAACACGCGCCTCTCACCGAAGCCATCTCAACAAGCCATATGCCTGGCATCTTAAATCCATAGCAGCGGGTACACCTGGGCATCATTATTTACTGTGCAGCAATGTCACATTAACCATGTCACGGCACACACATCATTATGATTACAGTGCGAGTTTGTCACCGCAGGGTCGGAGATGGATAGTTGTGTGGAAAGCATGTATTATAATGCTAACAACCCCAGGAAAAGTTGCTCCCTGCCTCTGTCGGCTTTTCCTTTTTTTTTTTACTCGCCACACAAATTGGTTACCATGTAGGTTGAGCGGTATTAATACCCCTTCGCCGAATGAGTGGTAAAAACTGGAATGAACAGCCCAAAAGTGGGTGTAACACATACAGCTCACGCAAAAAAAACGAGGGAATTTCTGTCTGTCTGTCTGTCTTTCTTTCAGTCGATTGATTTTCCTTTTTTTCACAGGTTATAATTAATAAACAGAAATTCGAAATTTGAATCTAGAATACCTAAAAATACTATAAATAACCCATACATGAAATTTGCACACATCTCTATCATACCACTGATCTTCATAGATAGATAGATAGATAGATAGATAGATAGATAGATAGATAGATAGATAGATAGATAGATAGATAGATAGCATATTTAAATGTATGGATTCAGTGAAAAGGAAGCAACAATCTGTCTCCAACCAGGGCAATTTGAAAAACGTTGACTGTCTGAGGGCTGCAAGTAACTAATGGATAACATTTCAAAGTCATCATGCTGTCCTACCTGCTCGCCATGAGAAATGGTGATCCCGTGGAAACTCAATGTCTGTCTGGACTGCGCTGGCAAAGGCAGACAAGAGGAGCAAGAGGAGGGTGAGATAGTTCCCAGCTCTCTGTGTCCAGGCGATGGTCGCAAAGTCATCTTTTAGAATCATAGTCCAGCCCTTTGACTTTGCTCCCTCTTTTAGTCCTGTAGTGGAGGAAGGAATAGCGGATCAGCGCAGCAACACAAGGTCGGCTATCGCACTCAAGTAAACCTTTTTTTGGGAGAGTCCGGTCCATTTGAACTTCTCGCACGTCTCAAACCCGTGGTGTCCACAGCGGTTACTCATTATGTCAAGAATGCGACTCAATTATCCATAAAGTGGGCCAATTTTGGGGGGTGTGTTGAGGAGACTATAAACAAAGGAAGAAACTAGCTACTTGATTGTTGAAGAAACAAGCAGTTATCAATAATTGATGGCTGCATTGATGGAGTCCATGTGTTTTTGTCAGAAGTGTGTTTTTGAGGTTTGCGAAAGCAATGGAGGTGGAGGTGGTTGTTGGAGGTGGTTGCTGTTCACTGCACAGAAGGCTGGTAAGAACTACCAGTAAGTAGCAGTGTATGGACTGATATTGAGATGATTGAATGAATTTCCTCTCGGGAATAATTAAGTCAAGTCTTCAAATCTTATATCTTATAAGGAACATACAGTCCAATGTTCTACAGATCTTCCATATAGCTTTAACTATGAAGCCGCCAGGGTTTAAAGCAAGGAGAGTCCTTTACTAAAGATCATGTCTGTCCTTGTTCTGCTTTTGGGGGAAAAAAGGCAAAATTGATCAGGCACATGCAAGACATAAAAAGGCGTCCACGGTGAATTTGATGTACCAGCATAGCTAGTCATGGTCAATAAACTGTCAATATGCACAAAAAAGAACAGCAACCTGTGAACCTGAATATCCCTTGAAATAAATAATCAATGAATCAGAAGAATGCATACTTCATATGTCTTAATGTGAATTTAATAGTGGTATGTATGTGTACTGACAATATTTCGTTTTGGTATAGAGGCTTATTGACATCATTTGTTCAGGTTCATTGTACATTCATCCTTCTGCATCACTGTTTATTTCATAAGTTATTGTATATCTTTTTCATTTTTATCTTTTTATTTTTTATTGTTTTTCTGTTACCTTAGGTTATATCTGTTGTTTGTCATTAGGTTTAGTGTATATTGGTATATTTTTATTTTTTATTTGGTATAGTTAACTGTCAGGTTTATTGTATATTTTCCACATTTAAAGCAGAATTATGTAACTTTTGGTATTTTGCGCCCCTACAGTTTCTGAGTGCAATTGCACTTTTATACCGCTGTCATAAAACTCGCCGGTCCAAGAATTTATTTACTGGACAAATTCGAACCTCATCGGTCACATTTCAATAACAGTCTATGTTACAAACACAAATATAATGTACACCCAGGTTACAGCGCCCCGTGCACGGACCTCGCCAGGAAGCGTCCGAGCAGCTCCGGGACGCTGGGAGCCCCGTCCCTCCCCGCTACCAGAGCAACTGTCTTATTTTGTCGTATTGATCGTGTTGATGTGAGCTGATGGGAATAAAGTACTTATCTATCTATCTATCTATCTATCTATCTATCTATCTATCTATCTATCTATCTATCTATCTATCTATCTATCTATCTATCTATCCATCTACTTTCGAGAAAATAATGTGACCGTCGTAGAGCGAAAACAAATATAGAACTTTACCACTTTAAACAGTATCAATGCAAGAGCTAACTGAGATGTGTTTTTTTTTTCATCTCTTCACATAACCTGGTTTCTAGAATAAAGAATCACATTGTGTGGACATTCCCTCTATATATATGCCAAATCACAACAACAACTAAATTCTGCTTTTGTTAATGGTTCCATTGTGAAACATATCCAGCAGACCGAATGGCCTGAGCGCTCCACGGAAGGCGATTAAGGCAGCTGCTCAACTAGGGAGCCGGGTGTTTGAGATCACATTCTAATAAACTGTAAATTAATTAGGTCTATGCAAATGTGTGAGGGTGTATGACAAAATTAGCGGGCTCCTTGTTCTAACTTGGGACGGCGGCAACATTCTAAGGCAATATGGGGGATTTTCTATAAAGGAAATACCGCTATGGATAATTTACGGTGCGAGTGTGACTGCACGCTCGCCTGTCCGCCCACACAGACCTCAAATAAAAAGTCAGAAAAAGGCTGCGGCGCTCGCTTCTCCCAAGGTACAAGAGGAAACGTGTAACATCTAATGAAGGAGGGGGGAGAATATAAGCTGGGAATAATAGCGGGTATTAGCACCTTTTTATTGGCGCTCATTTATTCCTATCTCCACGCCGCCGTGATTCATGTCCTAGGAGTGTTGAGGATTAGTTGTGGATTCGCGAGGCCTGTAATTGTGTTGCACCAACAGCAAAATTAATGAATATGGCATTGGATCCGTAACACCTGAGGCCTTTTAAAGGGGCCCTGTCTTATCGAGGTTGCCGTCTATGGTGATTCAATTTCGGAAATAAATAAATAAAATTGGCTGCAATTGTGGTTGCGGCACATCTGTGTTGCGGGAATTTATCATTCGTTCGTCATCTCTGGAAGAGTTCTTTGGATTTGTGGGAATGGCAGACCTTTGTTCGGGGGTGTATCCACTGTAACAGAGTTGGATTAAAATTTTGATAAAAATAAAAAAAAATCTCGGCCTCCAGCAGATCACGCTAAGTTTTTATTCAGTCTTATCCGTTTGACGGTGTAAACTGAGCTAGTCGATTGGAAGCTAAGCATTGGGGGGCTAACTTGTATTCCAGTTCTGGAAAAAAATTCACCAGTGAAGGGGACTGGGTGACGATTGATTTTTGTTTGTTTGTTCATTTGTTTTATTTCATTGCCAGTGCTGTGTCCCTGACGTGGAACAAGTTGTTATAGGAAAAACATAGATACTGTAGTGGTGGTTTAAAGGTGCAGTGTGTAGAATTTAGTGGCATTTTGCGGAACGGACTTGGCAGAAATTGAATATTATATTCCTAAGTATGTTTTAATTAGTGTATAAAAATAAGAATCGTGTTTATACGTTACCTTAGAATTAGTATACAGTATATATACATGGGAGCCCCTTCAACGGAGGCCGCCATGTTGCACTGTAGGAGAATCAACGGTGGCCACGAAACTCTGGAAAAACACGAAAGTCCCGCTCTAGGCCAGTGTATGGTTTGTCCGTTCTGAGCTACTGTAGAAACATGGCGGTGCAACGTGGCGCACTCCGTGTAGGCAACCCGCTCCCCATGTACATATAAATGGCTCATTCTAAGGTAACGAAAACACAATGATTCTTATTATCATGGGGTTATACACTAGTTAAAACATACTTATATACATACATATTCCATTTCTGCCAAGTCTGTGCCACTAAATTCTACACAACGCACCTTTAAAGTGTCAAAATTCTGTTTGCTGGAAGTCATTTGTAAATATCCATACTGTCCAATTGTCCTTCAGAGTGATGTGCAAATGGAATAAGTAGTATTGTGCTCAAGAGGAACTCTTTTTTTCCCACTCTGGGTAAGTGGTGGCGGCTTTATATGGAAGCAAATAAGTGCCATAATGTTTGGAATATTTAAAGATTTTTTTATTGAAATAAACTACTTTGAATTCATAACATTGAAATATTTCACTTTTAAAACAAGGTATCTATTTGAAATTCAAATATGGCATTTCAAGTTTTTCTATTTCAAAAACTCGATTTCAAATATGTTTTTTTTTCAGATGTTTACAAATTCAGATCCAAAAATTCAAGGTGCAGATATTCGAAAAATTATATTCAGGTTTGCTCGAATTCGAGTGGTCAGATTTCAGAAAATTCAGTTCGAAAATATTCAAAACCAGCATCCGGGTTACCAACCCAACCCCCCACCCCCCTGTAGCTCCAGCTGGGAGATGTGTGCGAGAGACTTGTTCTTCGGCTCAGTGGGTGTGTGCTTTGTGCTCACTGAAAGAGAGTCTGTCGCTGCAGCGGCTCTCAGGGTTTTCAGGTTTCAGCGCCTTGAGAGGACACACCCCAGCATCTCAGAGCAGGGGGACTGCCTTTTTTTTTCACGATTTTGAAACCTAATTTTATCTACTTTTAATAATTCAAATTTGTCTGTGGTTAATAACATATTTTTCTGTGGTGTGACAAACTCAGAACACATTTATTTTTGCTTTAAATATTGAAAGCATTATGGCACTCATTTGCTTCCATATTTTTAGGTTTTCCACATGCAACTTTTGTTTGCCCTGTCTATTATTAACTCTTTGTCCAGAGCTGCTCGGTCTAAGGTGTCAATTTGTAAACAGGGTCTCGCACATATGGGTGCATGTGGCGGCCTAGTCGAATTTAGCAAAAAATTCAAAATCTGCCAATGGCAGAAATATAGATGGAGTTAATCACTCTCTCTTTGTTTCAAAGGGCCTGTCTTTTGAATTAGAATGTATTCACCATTTTTTTATATAATGGTTACCTTTGTTTCAAGCTGTTGATGGCAGAATTTGTTGTGTTTGGATGGTTGGACAGCATGGTCTGGTACCTATAAAACCATTTGCCAATTAAAAAACACCTCTGCTTCCTGATTGCTAGCCAACTACTCAGGCCCTTACTGCTCACCGGAAGCCATACCTGACTGCACTTTGCAAATTACGTCCAACCAGCAGCCAGTCTCATTTGACTATTCATGGGACGAGCGTAAGGGCCGACGGAGCATGCTACGGCTGATTGGAAAAATGTTCTCTTTCAGCACAGGGAAACAAGCATGACCTCCGGACATACCAGTCGCATTGTTGTTGTTGTTGTGTTTTTAATTTGCATTTTGCCAAATTCGCTCTGACAACCTGTCAGGTTCAAAATAAATCAAGACACCCCCCTCCCACCCCTGCCCCACCCAACAGCTGCTTCCTGTTACTGAAGATCTGTCTGTCACGTACTGTATGGGGTGGGTATGGGAAGGGGCAAGGTGTTTCTCAAAATTAATTATGTGTTTTTTGTCAACATGGTTTAGAAAGGAGGGGATATCAACAAACTGCTTGAAATTGTTGGAAAAACATCAAAACTCTCAGTTAACTCATTTTTTGTTGGCACAAACATGCAGATGGGATTACTTTGGGTCAGATACAGTTTGCAAAAATGTTTTGCTGACTGTGAAAGGGGTAAAAAAAAAGGATGGACCTATATTATTCCTAAGGATACTTTTCCCCAGGCCATCAGTTTAGAGGGGCTGGTAACAAGGCTTCACTGATGTCTGTGTGCAGCCTTGCCTGCTCCCTAGTGACCTGTCAATTTAACAAGAAGACATTTCATGTTTCAGATTCTGAAGCTGCTTTTTGAAGAATATTTGGGTCAAGAGAATAATGCCCAAGTCTCATTAGTCCAAGGAAAAGCTGGCAAACTGACAAACTGGCAGTGCAGCTGAGATGTCTGCTTACATTTTTGTTCTATACACATGATAAGAATGACAGAAGGGAGTCTCTCATATCTCATGTGGTACGTTATTTGGAGTGTTTGCTCGCTGGGCATGCTGCGGAGGAGAGAAGCCTCTAGCTGTGGTATCATCAGTGAGCCAATGGGCATTAAATACCCCCCCATTCCCCAATGTAGCTTGCTTTGTTCACAGAAAGACGTGTTTGATTAAAACTTTGTATTTTTAAATTTTTAAATTATTTCAAATCAATGGTGTTAGCTAATTTAGCATACCAGAGCACTGTAAAAATCACCATGATATCTCCAGCCTCTTTTAACGGAGGGCCGCCGCCTACTCGAGCTGGAGGGGAAACAAAGCGGTTTAATCCCAGTCCGGCTACCGCAGATGCCACCCTCTTCACTGGATTTCCATACAATTATGCAGCAAGTATTTTCAGCACAAATTTCTGCCTGTCTGACTCCGTATGCTCTTCTTTGTTTAAGTCATCAAGTAAATCCAGCTACCAAAAAATAATAATAAACACTTCCAAACACATCAAATCTAATTGAAAACTTTCTGCACATGCTGTGCGATGGTATTAGGTTTTTCTGTGGTTTTGGCAAAACAAGAAGACAATTTCATCATCATCTATATAGGCTCATTCTTGCAGCTGTTTTCCTGGACATGAATTAACACCTACTGTACCGTAGAAAAAAAATTGGAATTCACAATTCTCCTTTTTGGCTTTATGTTCGAAATCTCATCCCTTGACAATGGCATTTTTTTCCCAATAAGACGCATCACATTGTTTGCATTGTGGGTGTTTTTCTTTGGAGCTATTTTCATTGGCATTTGTCTTATGCAAACTGTTAAACAAACAAATATAAGATAAAAGCCACCTTGCTTTAAAAACAAAAGAAAAAATTCCCACCACAGTAAATCCTTCAGAAAGCCTGCCTCCGCTGCCCTGGATCATCTGATCCTGGGCTTCTTCTATGGTTCAAATTTGGTACGAAGGCTGTGACTGGATACGATCATCACATGATGGCCAAAGCTTACCCAAAAAGAAATATCATTACAAAACTAATGTTTGATTTACCAAAATGGTTACTGGTCACAAATCTGACCAAATTCGATACAAGGCTGGAGTTGCAGTCTTTCTTTCAGGTGAGTTCAATTCTGCTAACGTTACCTAATTAGCTTCTCTGGCGCCTATCAAAACCACCCAACTGATCACACTTTTAAATGAACACAACATACACGCTGCTATTCCATCATTTTGAGTGCACTGTACCTGAATGGGATGACTTCCTGTCATCCCCCTTAGGTGCTCTGGATGACGCAGTGGGAGATGGTTACTGCTGCCCTCCCAGAGGAGGCAGGTAGCAGCGGAGGAGCTGGGGGCAGGGTAGCGTCTCCTGAGATGCTAAGTCCGCCAGGGAGAGCAAATCAACTGGGCCAGGCCTTCCGCCCGGGGCATCATGCAGTGGCTTAATCCTCCGTGAATCAGCGGTGTAGATGGCTGGAACTGTGTCACACCTCCGCCATCATTGAGTGCTGATAACCACCTACCTGTATAGCGCTGGCTCAGTCAAGTACCCACCCACTGGCTTTCCTCCCGGGGTTGGCACGTGAGTGAGCAGGGCTGGGGTTTCTGAGGCAGAGGAAGACAGAGAGAGAGAGAGAGAGAGAGAGATATGGCAAATGTACAGCTATTAATACATTAAGGGGTGAATTCACAAAAGGATTGCGTGGCTTTTGTGGCAGCTAAACCTGTACAAATAAGACAAAAAGAAATTCTCAAAGCACCCGTAAACGGTGAAATGCACCGCTAACTGAGCTGCCAAGCAAATAGTGTCTCGGTGCTCTGGCTAAGAGTGACTGAGAAAGTCTCCCTGTTACACATGGTTACAGTCTCCCCATTACGCACGGTTACACACGGTTACACACAGGTAGGAGAGTGACTGAGAAAGTCTCCCTGTTACACATGGTTACAGTCTCCCCATTACGCACGGTTACACACGGTTACACACAGGTAGGAGAGTGACTGAGAAAGTCTCCCTGTTACACATGGTTACAGTCTCCCCATTACACACGGTTACACACGGTTACACACAGGTAGGAGAGTGACTGAGAAAGTCTCCCTGTTACACATGGTTACAGTCTCCCCATTACACACGGATACACATGGTTACACACGGTTACACACAGGTAAGAGAGTGACTGAGAAAGTCTCTCCGTTATACAAGGTTACGGGCGTTGTTTCATTAAATTAGGAAACAGAGAAAAATAAATACATCTACAATAAAAACACAGAGATCGCTCTGATTTCATTTTTTGTCCATTGGTGATATACACTACACTGCATTACTGGCTTCACACAAAAGCTATGAAACGACCCAGAAGAGTAATGAATGACAGTATTTAGATGCGGGAAGGAACAAAGATGCATGGCTCATAGGTAGTGCCCTTTCATTTCATACACTATCAGCATACATTGCTTTACAGATAATATTTGGCTGTGATTTATACTCCACTCTGTTACTTCTCCCTTAAAGCTTTATAGCCTTCAGCTATCCAGCCACGAGATCTGTGTAGTTTTTTTTGTTTTTTTTAACCACATATGTTAAAGGATGGAGACCTAAATTTGGGCAGATTAGTGTCACTTATGCATCATCCTAGCGTGCGTTGTTTGCAAAAAAAAGGACAAAATGTCGGGATTACGACGACGTGTGGCATTCCGACAGCCACATGGAAAACGTGCGATCCACCGCAGATTCCCTGGTTCCGCTCGCCCCGCCCCCGTCCCCGATGTTCGGTGATTACCTGTCAGCGCTCCAGGCAGAGCCCCCCTCTTGAGAACTCATCCCCAAGAAGGAGCACTGATTCTATTAACACCCCCTGCCCTCGC
>OMKR01050281.1:0-13110 GCA_900302355.1 Cyttopsis rosea | reverse complement strand
GGCAAGTCCACTCAAGTTTATTTCATTTATAAAACAAGCAATGGATCTTCTTCTAGGTATAAGACCTTTATTCCATGATGTCCAGTAATAGTAATTTAAAGAAGCATTATTGAAGCAGAGAGGTCAGTATTGATGTGGATATTGAAAAAAACATATTTACAGCAAAACAACAGCAAATACACATAAGCTGCCGTTGCCGTCTGCTCCGCCACCTTAAAGGGAAATTCCACTGCAGAGAAACATTACTCATTTACCAGACCAAGGCCCATTGCCAATGCAATTTCTGTAGAACATTATCAGCAACGACAGAAGCCAATTTGTCTCAGTTGGGAACTCTGGAGCCTGCGCAGCGGTTTGGGCTGTATCACCTGACTCCACATGCACAGAGCTCATTTTAATCTGTGGATAAAACTCTTCCACTAATAGAAGAGAGAGACACAGTGGAATTTCCCTTCATTCCATGTCCAGCAAAACTAAATTAATCCATTTCAGTTTGGTGAGAGGCAGCTGGTTTAGGTTCTAGAGCCTCTCTTTGAAAATAAAGAGATAATTAATCCACAGGATATCCAGTAATAAACAGCTAGTTACATAAGAACCACTACTCAAATTATAAGACATGTTGGTAACAGATGCCGTTGTAAGTGCTGTTTGTTATTGTTGTGTCGTCAAATTATAAACGGTATGTGTAAGTATCTTACTGGCCACGAGCCAAATTCCCCATCAGGGAAGATAAAACATTGAATTAAAATCTTCCAATATATCTAATGGGGAATAAATATATTGAATTATATCAAACACTACCCTCCTCCACACACACAGGTCTGGCCATCAATCTGCTTGGTTCCCAACTTCTGTGGCCCCTGACCCCAAAGGCCCCCGTCATGAAAGGGCCAATGACCGCACAGCCAGAAATAACAAACTTTAATCTCCACCTAATTTAGCGCCCATTAAAATGCAGCTGTGGAAAGGCATGGGAGCCATGTTATTGTACACAGAATGACAGAGATAGAGAGACAGAGAGAGGAGAGAGAGAACTACAAAGAGAAAGTCTAAGGGGTGGTTTCGGTTTGGCGGACACAGATTAGGCCTAATCGTAGACCAAATCACATTTAATCTGGACTGAAACAGCCTCTCTCAATTATGGTTTAAAATAGTCTCGGACCTGCCCCGAGTCCGATCTGATTTCCAGAAGGAAGATGAGAGCTAGTCTGGGTCTAAGTGAAGCTTAATTTAAATTTTTGGATTAATGGGTGTGGCCTCCAATGGATGATCTGGACTAAGACCAGACAGAAGGAGCTGACTAGTCCTTCATCACCTTAGTCTAGGACTTCCTAGTCTGGAACTGATTCATCTTAAATGAAGAAACGTCTCAGGAAGGCATTCTGGATTCATTTAGGTAGGATTAGATTAGTCCTGATTTAGAAAAAAAGGGCGCACCTTGAGGGAAGTCCGACTCCAGGTCAAGCTCTGGTTCATACTTTTCTTCATCCTCTCCTCCCTCCTCTCCCTCAGAGCCGCTACTGGAGGACGAGGAGGAAGATTCACCGGCGCCGCTCTCCTTCTCCACCTTCACCACCTCCATCTCTGAAACACAGACGAGCACGTCGCGTCAGTTCGGACAGACCCGACGCACATACCGCGATGCCGTCGGTCGATTTCAGTCGCGGTATTTTAACGATATGTCAGATATTTCCGTCATTTCAGTCATCCCCGACCAAGCATTTTCCAGTTGAAACGCAGTTCGAAAATATGCTCAATTGAATTTAATACATCTGCTCCAAAGGCTGCTCAATTCCCACCAGAAGCGTCACGTCAGCGGCTCCCAGACGCCTCGTGATTTTTTTTAACGCCTCGGCTCTATTTTTCCGGGCTGCACGCGTAACTGGAGCGAAAATATTCAATTACCGAGTCTGGTGTGCATCAACCACATATAAAGCCGCTGATGTGCGGTCCTAATGTGGATTACTTTGGAGTTAAATACATTTTTCCCCGAAAACAAATTAAACCTAAAGAAAATATCATCATTGCAGCAGGAAAACACATTTCACATCCAGGAATAGACTTTAGATTTTACTTCATACTTGGGAAGTAGTTTTATAGACTTTATTGGTCTGGTGTACCGCATGGAGGAAGCGGGACGGTGTCCTCGTGGGCTCCAGTCAAAGTGACTTGTCAAGCGATGGATTTTTGTAGTAGAGAAATCTGTCAATATATTTTTAAGGTATTATTAATCCATTAAGATGTTTTTATCAAATGTACCATAATATAGCCATTGCATGTTTTTTTTCATTTAATAATCGAACCACAAATAACTGATAACAAAAAAGAATCAGAAAACACTTTATTACAGAAACAGCTCAATAAATACACATATATTGTGCCATCCTCCTCCTCTGGTTAATGGGACGAACCCAACGCTGCCGCCCGCTGCCTTCTCCTTCAGATTCACGGAGAAGAACCGGCGCTGCCTTCCTCCTGTTAAGAGCCGCAACGTGTATTATAGATTATTACTGATTCCAGCGATAAAATGTGTTGTATTCAAGCCAGAAGCTGCTGCGCAAAATATAATAATGTAATAATGAAATATTAAAAATGCGCCAAACTCACCAACTAATCCAACTACACTCATAAACAACAAACAGACTCCAAATGCGAATTAACTGAAAAGCAAAGGGCTGAAAACGAAAGCAAAGATTCACTTACCCATTAAAGGTTTATACGTTCCACAACTTGTAGTTTCAGTAGAAAGTCTGGAGAGCACCGCTATCGCGTCGTAGACAGAACGAAGACCGACACGGCGCTTCCGGTGAGAGCCCGGGGTCAGTGCCTGACTGAACAACACAGAGGCCTCTTGCTGTCCCATCACTCAAACCACTCCCCAGTGCCGTACCTGCTTTCTGGTCGTCCGAAGTCAGCCCTTCAGCGGACGGCGGGTCGGTCGGCGGAGGGTCGGCGGAAACCTTGGTCTTCAGCTCTGAGATGGTTTTAATGATCTGCTCTGCGCCCTGTAACGTAGTGGGCAGGAACACCGGCACTGGGACCTGGACAGGACAGGAGACAGGGCATCAATCAATCAATCAATCAATCAATTTCCTATCGATATATCGCCCTGCCCTATAGTGTAGTACTAGTTTGTCTTACGGGTATAGGCAGGGAGATGGGTGTGGGCGTGGCCTGCGTGTACATGTTCATGGGCACAGGGATGAAGACGGGGACGGGAATCGGCACAGGAACATATTCCCGCTTCACACCGTCGTCCACATCTGGAAAAACACACAGCATCGTAACAAACGGTATGAAATAATAATTAATCACTTCATAACGCAAAGCTTCATTACAAAAACAAGCGTTGCATGATGAAAGAACATAACAACAGAAACAAACAGCATCATGACATGACATAACTCATAAGTCACTTTGGATAAAAGCGTTCGAGTTTCAGTGAACGCAGCACCACTTCCTGCTGTCTCTTGACCCGAGAGAAACTTTCTAACCAGATGCCGTGTCGGCGTCTTCGACGAGTCCACTAGTTAATGGATCGCAGATGCCGTGAGTGAGATGCTCCCACATTTTGGAGGTTTTTGGTCGTGAAGGCATTGCCATCGCAGCATTGTTCACTTCACTGCAGAGCATTCACAGTCAGCGCGGACCAACTAATCGACAATTAAATTAGTTGCCAACTAATTTGGTCATTGATTTTTGTTGACTACGTTGATTATTCGTTGCACCCCTACTCTGTAGCCATGTATTGAGCTCACACAGTTACTGTAGCATGCCCATTGCTATCTTGCTACTGGACACAGATGAAATTGGCATTGACTTTCTGAATCTTGGTAAAAAGCTATTCATCTCTAAAAACTAGTTTTCCTTTAAAGCGCAGCAATTCACTGTGTGTGTGTGTGTGTGTGTGTGTGTTTACCTGTCTGTAGCATTTTGCTCTGCATGTGAGGTTTGCAGTAAGTGGCCTTGGTCAGAGTCAGAGGTTTGCAGAGAACCGCCTTGTTCTTCACGTCCCTCATCATCCCTCCTCCTGCGTACTGGTTCAGCAGCTGCAAACAGCAGACAGACGCTATGTTTTAACTAATCAACATCTATGGTTACCAGTGGTGGAAGAAGTACTCAAGACCTTTTACTTCAGTAAAAGCTGAAATTCCATGACACTAATTATTACTTATAGATATTTGCTTTGAAATGTAGTGGAGTCAAAGTCCAAGTAAGTACAGATACTTAAAATCAAAAAAAAATACAGATAGTCAAAATCTACTTAAGTACAGTAATGAATCCTTGTACTGTAGCTCTCCACCACTGGTGATTATTACACAACAAGACGATTCCCAAAAGGCAAAATCCAATATTCTAACTTTAAAAAGGACCAGGGAAGCTTCTGCATCACACAAGAGGAAACCATTTAAAAACTTCCTCCAGGTTCTACAGGCTGCCTGAAGTCCAAACCTCATTTGGAATGGAATGGATTTCTACTCTTGAAGTCTAGTTTTACTCACCCCGAGTTTGGCCCCTTGCACTTGGAACCCTGTTAATGGAAAACATGTGTTACTCAAAGACATTTAGCGCACGTGCGCACACACACACACACACACACACACACACACACAGCGTCCGTACCCAGGCTGGTGTTCTCGGGGCCTTTCTGCGTGACCATGATGGGCTCGTTCTGCTGGCAGTAGAACCTCAACAAACAGTCCTGGTCGCAGAACTGCTTCATCTCCATCCTCCACTGCACCGACTCCGTCAGGTTCCCCTGCACCTTGCAGCAGTCGCAGCGCGCCGCCTGGTGGACACGAGAGGAAGCGCAGGGAGACGTCAGGCCCAGAGGGGGACAAACGCCTGGAGGAGTACGACCGGGTTGGCATCATGTGAAGCTCTCTGTGGTGTCCGGACCTTGTAGTACCAGTCGTGGAACTTCTTGGCACAGGCTTCGCCGCAGAAGTCTCGCGTCATGCCACCCAGCTGCCGCGTCACCGCCCTCTTGCAGAGCTGGCTGCAGTGGTTGCAGCTCACACACTTCAGGCCCAGACGCCGGATGAAGTCCTGCTTGAACAGCAGCTTGCAGCCTGATGGAGAGAGGGGAAGAAACAAGAGTCTGCGGTTCAATTTGTAATTATTGAATTGTTGCAGCAGGGAGTGCCATAGGAAGAGCATTTAATAGCTCCAAAAATACTAAAGCTTTGTATTTTGAAATGAGTAATCACAGCTGCTAACTGAGTACAACAATCGAAACACCATCCAACTGAATCCGATCCAAGGTTAAACATCCTACTTTTAAAAAAAAAAGTGCTTTTGTCATTGAAGTGTGTATTAGTCACATTTCAAGACTGTTTGGCTGAGGAGGCTGTTTTGGCTAGAGGATTTTAGAGGATTTGTAGGATATAGTGCAGGATGGATGGAGAGATGGAGGTGAAGACATACCTTCGCTGCAGAACGGCTTCTTGACGCCAGAGAAGTTGACGGTCTCGTGGAGTGTCTTCTCCTCCTGACAGTACTCACAGAACGTGACGATGCAGTGGAGCTTCTTGTAGTCCTCACAGCAGGACTTACTGCAGAACTGGTAGACCTTATCCTGAGAGAGAGCGCGAGAGACATTGTGTTCATATACTTTCTACTGATTTCTACAGAAACAGATATACACATCTTTAAGTCTGAATTTCTCCTTAATGGAACAATAACTTTAATTCAGTTTGATGTTTTCTGGAGCAGCATCTAGTGGCCATTGGCTGAACCGCAGCTTAGGGCGCTTCAGTATTGGCTTCAACACTAATGGTTATGGTTGCAGCTAGGTGGGAGGGAGGAAGCAAAGCTGTCATGAAACCTTAGTGAGGAAATAAGGAAAACTACTGTGGCTAGAAGTCAGAACACAGCTCAATCAGAGTAGTCAAGTCAACTTTATTTATATAGCACATTTCATACGACAGGCGTAGACTCAATGTGCTTCAAAAAACAAAAATCATACATGACAAAAACATACAGAAATAAGAACTTATAAGATACGTAGATTCTACATATAAAAACACAAAATAAAGTAAAAACATAAGATTAAAAGGCATTACAATAAAAAGAAAATAAGATGAGGTATTATTATTAATTAAACAAGGGACACACAAACCACATACTTAAAACCTAACTAAAAGATTATGAAAAAAAGACATGTTTTTAGTCTGCCTTAGGTCATGTGGTAGAGAATTCCAGAGAGAAGATGATTTTGAATGTATTCTATATATAGTTAATATACCTTTACTTGATAATCTATGAGCATGTCAGCAATGTAGGAAGGAGCTAAGCCAGTTATAGATTTAAAAACAATTAGAAGTATTTTAAAATAAATCCTTTGTTTCACTGGGAGCAAGTGAAGAGAATGTAGAATAGGGGTGATGTGTTCAAACCTTTTGGTTTTCATTAATATTCTGGCTACAGCATTCTGAATAATCTGGAGTTTATTTAACACCTGTTACACAGTATTCAGAAAGTAGATCAATCAGAATGTACGTCAGATGAGCCTCACCTCCCACTCCAGCACTTCAGGCTTCAAGCGGAAAGCTCCTCGACAGTAGTTGCATTTCAGCTGCACGTTGTTTGTAGTGGCAAGGGGCGTCTGCCCATTGGTGGCCGTCTGAAAAGTAGCGTTCTGAAAAGAGGGTTGGACGTTCAGGCAATAAACTAATAAAAACGTTCTTCCTCCAAAGGGTGAAGATATTACATTGCTGGTAGCTGGTAGTAAATGAAACCACAACCATCCCAAAATTAAAGCTTTTTGTCAGCAAATATACCTTATTGTAAGTGTAGATAATTATAAAAATGTACTGCCACTGGAGCTGCGGCCATCCAAGATTCAGATTGAGTGGGAAGACATCTAGAGTCCTTATAAAACTTCCACCATTGACAAATTTAACATCATGCCGTTTTCTGTATCTTAGCAACGCTGACCTCTTTCAGAGCTCCAGGGCTGTTTGTTTACGTGTAGGAAATGCGCCGTAAACGGGGGCGGTACCTGGAATTTGGTGACACACTGGGAGCTGCAGAAGTTGAGGACGGTCCCCTCGGGGAGCGTGGCCTGGTACTGGGGCAAAGAGTTCCTCTTGCAGAAGTGACACGAGGGCTCTGCAGCTTTGGGACAAAACATACATTTGCTTAACACTTTAGAAATAATCCAACACACCGTGAGAATTGTTTAAGTACTTGAGTAGAAGTCTAAAGTAATCTAACCCACAACTGATCACATGTGACGCAATGAACCACAAAATCGATGAGTAATTTGAGCAGCATTGACCACGGTACTCACCTAGGATGGTGGTGGTGGCGGCCATCTTGCCCTTGTTCATGCAGGTGGAGGAGCAGTAGGAGCCCACGGTTCCTCCGGCGCCCACGCTGTGCAGCACCTCGCCCGTTTTGATCAGCGTCTTGCAGATCACACAGCTCGCCAGCTTGCTGTTCACCTGAGACAGACCGTCAACACAAGCTATGAGGTTTTTTGGGCAAAATGGGAGGTCTGTGTAAAGTCTGACATCCAATCAAAGCTCAGGTTTCAAATAAAACTCCTTCACATATTCCAGACTTCATTGCGTCATATCTTCGATTAATTTTGAATAACATTTTAGGTAGTTTTAATTCATTTTGGGTACCACCCCCGACCCCTGCTGCTGACAAAGAAACACATGAAATATTATATTATATTAAATGTGTATTAAATGTTACCGTTTATCTAAATTCTCTATCATATTTAGATTTTCTCCTCTCTGCAAAATTACAATACAAAACAGCTAGAAGAGCGCTGGCTCCGCTGTATGACCGGATATATATATATATATTTGCCACATTCTATTTGAGAGTTGTGACATCACAAAGACTGGATTTCATATATATCTAATAATGTGAGGAATCTCTTCTTTCTTTCTGTATGTATGTCTGTGTGTCCTTCGATTATCTCGACTGCCGTTCATCCGATCTACTCCGTGCTTGGCGGGCGTGTCGCTGGGGACCCAAGGACGTGCGGTGTCCAATTTGGTGCCATTTGGACACACGACACGTGTAATATTAATAAACTTTGATTTGTTTTTGTCAGCGTTGCCAATTCATGAATGTGGAATCCGGAACTACCGCTATGTCACAAAGAAGAAGGAAGAATTCTGAACAGGCATGTTTGGAACGAGGGAAGGAAGAAGGCAGGAAGGAAGAAAGGTCTTCTGTCCTTATTAACCCTGGCACTGCACTCGTTTTTTAAACTATAACTTTTATCATCCAGATCCTTTCCTTATGGGTGAAGGGACAAAACTGCCTACGTTTTGAGGTATAATATGCATGTGGCTTGCAAAACTATGGGAGCTGTCACCAGTTAGAAATGCGTCTCTGCTGCATTCTATTTTCCCATAAGAAACCTCATGGGCAAAATCTTGGCACATGAAGTGGAATATTTAGTAAAAAGCCGGCCCAAAACTTCCACAAAGTTGTAGCATTCCCGTTGGGACCGAACTGGTTGTTTAGATTTTTTTTGCGTGTATGTGGCTTGAAAACTAGAAATTGGTGTTGTGCGGCGAAAGTTGGTTAAAATAGTATAATAAAATGTGCAATAGGAGTAAGTAAATAACAATATTGCTGTATGTTTATCCACCAACGGAATAAAAATATGTTTTTGCGGCTTAAAACCAATAATTCCAATAATTATCTTCCAATAATTCAGTTTGTCAGGTTTATAAATAAATTGAGGTACTTGTAAACATGACATGAAAATATCTAAAATAATTAAAAATAAATTATTTTCGACTGTGCCCTTCCACCTCTCACCATGACAGAGGTTATAAATAATTTGTCTATTTTAAAAGAAGAGACATTGGAGTTCTGTTCCTTATATCAGGTTTGGGCAATAGACAGTACCATGAAGAAGTAGAACACACTGTAAAGTAAAGTTGTCTATAACTAGTAATAAGTCGGTTCTTAAAGGGGACCAGATTACTGTATATGGATGGGATAGCATCAGGCAGACAATGTAATGTATTTATAAATTAATACTTATTTATAGACATTTTCACTCACATTCCAATATGCAAAAAAAAGGTGAAAAATATAAAATAGTTTTAGATTTGATTCTTAAAGGTGCAGTGGGTAGGATTTAGTGGCATCTAGCGGAATGGACTTGTGTGTTTTAATTCGTGTATAATCCCATGAAAATATGAATGCTTGTGTTTTTGTTACCTTAGAATGAGCCGTTTATATCTACATGGGGAGCGGGTCCTCTTCCACGGAGGCCGCCATGTTTCTACAGTAGCCCAGAAGGGACAAACAAAACACTGGCTCTAGAGAGGGACTTTCACGGCCACCGTAGCTTCTCCTCCATGAAGGGGAATTCAATTGGTTGCAATTGGCAACCTCACCACTACATGCCGCTAAATCTTACACACTTCACCTTTAAATTCAAATATTTAAAGATTATGTAAAGTTTGCGTTTTTGAGCTTGTTTACAGTACAATACATTGGGGGAAAAAATGCACACACCCCCACCCCGAACGCGTGACACCCACCCCGAACGCGTGACCTCCACACATCGTTGTTCTAACACAGTGAGATCAACGACGCCTCCCCACATCAGAACCTTGAACAACCTGAGGTTGCCAAGCAACAAGTAAAACTCCGGCCATCACCAAGTTTTGACCAAATTGCCTGGCAACAAAATCTAGTTAATGTGGTGTTATGGACTCTGGGGGTGGGTGTACGCTACTCTGCTATTGGCTGTCCGGTTTCTCCCTGTCCACCCCGTGGGGTAATTCCTAGTCTGGGCTATGTGTGTTTATCATGTGTGTTGTTGTGTATTACGTGTTTGTGTGTGTGTATCATACGTGTCTTAATGAGTTGTGTGTTGGTTATGTGTGTGTACAATGTATGCGTGTGTGTTAGTCTTTATGTGTGTGTGTGTGTGTGTGTGTGTGTCTTTATGTGTGACATGTGTGTGCGCTGCAGCACCTGCTTGAACTCCTTGATGCAGTTCTGGCAGCAGAAGCGCTTGTGCTGCCCGTCGACCAGCAGCGAGTGGTTTGCCGCCGCCCTGGTGGGCAGGTAGTCCCCGCACTGCTCGCAGCAATTCATGATCAGCCCGTTGGCCATGCGGTACGTGTTGAAGCAGGCGTCGCTGCAGATCTTGTGGGTCACCGTCTTGAAGCTCACCTCGTGTCGGATCTGGGGACCGCGTAAATTATCATTCATTAGATATATTATCAATCATACTACATTCTGTTATCATGAGACCACATGAAACAGCATCCGTAGCACTGCAGACGTCCATGATTTCTCAATGATGGGATTTTGTGAGTGGAAGGAGTTTAATTTGAAGAATGACAAAATCTTGCATTTTTAGTTGAATGTTTAACATAGATATGCCATTAGCTAGTTTCAATTTGACTGTAGAAAATCACTTGTCTTCTCTGGGATGTAAAGATCAAATGCACCATTATGATATTGTGCATTTTGGGTAAAGCCTTAAAAAACACTGGTGCCTGTAGCTTTTAATTCCCTGTTGAGAAACTCTTTCTGCTTCACTGCAATCTGAGCCCCTTCACATGGAGGTCAAAGGTCAGGACGCAGGAGATTCCTGGGTCTGGATTTCCGATTCTCAGCAGGAGAGGGGCCTTCTGCTACTGGCGCAGGGCCACGACCTGTTTAAATGTAGCATCGGTAACATGTGTCATCCTTTGGTAAAATAATGCCATCATTGGTAGGTTGCTCGTGCCTATCCCATATAGGTTAGTTTGAATACAGCTCTCTCCAGCCTCATGAACCATTATAAAGGTGCGCTTGGGCAGGACACTTAAACCTACACAACAAACTGCACATCAGAGTCCTGTGGATTGATCCAACTGTTGGAACCAAGTCTGGAACCATCTTTCAACTCCTTTCATCGGTCAGATGCAGCACCATGGCAGCAAACCGTTTCTTTTTTTATTCGTAGTAGCTGCAGCAACAGAACTAACAGTGTTGGTAACCATAGTAACCCTCTTCCTCTATTAGAACAGTATCACTTCCTGTGCAGCAGTATTACTTGCTGCTAGTGTGCTGTCCAGTACTAGACAGTACCGGCAAATCCAAAGGCTCTTCGCGTGCAATGTTATATTGTTAGATTATATATTTACCACAATGAAGTCATAATATTTAACTTTAAAGGTGAAGTGTGTAGAATTTAGTGGCATCTAGTGAACAGACTTGGCAGAAATGGAATAAAATATTCATAAGTATGTATTAACTAGTGTATAATGCCATGAAAATAAAAATCATTCTGTTTTCGTTACCTTAGAATGAGCCGTTTATATCTCCATGGGGGCTGGAGCCCCTTCCATGGAGGCCGCCATGTTGCACCGCCATGTTTCTACAGTAGCCCAGAACGGACAAACCAAACACTGGCTCTAGAGAGGGACTTTTCGCGTTCTTCGCAAGGTTCATGGCCACCTTAGATTCTCCTACACTCGTTAGTTGCAATCTGCAACCTCACCACTAGATGCCGCTAAATTCTACACACTGCACCGTTAAGCTCATATGGCTCCATTGGAACCATATGAGGTTTGCATGCTGAGCTAAAGTGACCCAAGTAAATAAAGGATTTAAAAAATATTTCAAATATAAAAGTTTACTTTCACACACAAGAAAATGGAAATAAATTTATTTTGGGGAGGAATGAGGATGAATACTGGAGGCCAAAGCGACAGCCAGGAAGCAGGCGGTCGATTCATCGTGCTTTATAAATGGTCCATTGTGAGTGGGGAGGAAGTGCCCTCCATTTTGGATCTGAGCTTTTTTCAACGTCGTATCCGTGACAACCAAGCTCGGGGCCTGGTGAAAATGGGCCCCAAGTTACCATGTTGAAAGAGGGAGCAAGAGAGAGAGAGCAACAGAATATGTGTGTACAGTTGTGGTCAAAAGTTTACATACATCAGTTTACAACATGTATGTCATGGCAGTCTTGAGTTTCCAATAATTTCTACAACTCTTATTTTTCTATGATAGAGTGAATGGAGCACATACTTCTTTGTCACAAGAAAGATTCATGAAGTTTGGTTCTTTTATGAATTTATTATGGGTCTGAAAATGTGACCAAATCTGCTGGGTCAAAAATATACATACAGCAACATGAATTATCAATTTTGGTGTAGAAAGTTGTGTCAATCAAATTAGCTTTGTGGCCTCTAAACTTCTTGTGAGTGATTATGATGACTACAGCTGGTGACTTCTGAGCCCATGTAAATAGGGCTCATTTGATAGGATCATTAGATTCGGCCACCAACGCTACAATGGGAAAGTCAAAAGAGCTCAGCACGGATCTGAAAAACCGGGTCATTGACTTGAACAAGTCAGGAAAGTCACTTGGAGCCATTTCAAAACAGCTACAGGTCCCGAGATCGACTGTGCAAACAATTGTTTGTAAGTATAAAGTGCATGGCACAGTTGTGTCACTGCCACGATCAGGAAGAAAACGCAAGCTATCACCTGCTGCTGAGAGAAAATTGGTCAGGATGGTCAAGAGTCAACTGAGAACCACCAAAAAGCAGGTCTGCAATGAATTAGAAGCTGCTGGAACACAGATGTCAAGTGTCAAGCGTGAAGTCATGGGCTAAGAGGCAAGAAGGAAGCCCTTGCTCCAGAAGCGGCACCTTAAGGCTCGACTGAAGTTTGCTGCTGATCACATGGACAAAGAAAAGGCCTCTGGAGGAAAGTTCTGTGGTCAGATGAAACAAAAAGCTGTTTGGCCACAATGACCAGAAATATCTTTGGAGGAGAGAAGGTGAGGCCTTTAACCCCAAGAACACCATGCCTACCGTCAAGCATGGTGGTGGTAGTATTATGCTCTGGGCCTGTTTTGCTGCCAATGGAACTGGTGCTTTACAGAATTTATCGGCACTGACCCTGAACACCGGAGCCCCGCAGGGCTGCGTACTCAGCCCCCTCCTGTACGCCCTGTTCACACATGACTGTGTGGCCACACAAAGCACCAACAACATCATCCTTAAGTTTGCGGATGACACCACCATCCTGGGTCTCATCTCCAATGACGATGAGTCCTCCTACAGAGAGGAGGTCAGCGTACTGGCAACATGGTGCCAGGACAACAACCTCTCTCTC
>OMKR01050280.1:0-15555 GCA_900302355.1 Cyttopsis rosea | reverse complement strand
TGTTAATGGATGGTGATCTTTTCCTACACCTAGCCCACATCAATATTCGCCATAACTAGGAGGCATTCCAGTGTCCCTACCTCCCTTCAGTGTGTGTTCCTTTTCTTTTCTTTCTTTAGTACCTAACCCATGTCTGACACATAACAGGTGGATCCTCTCCCATCAAATGTGCGGTCTCTACAATTTGGGATCTACCGTGTGAACTACTGTACAACTCACCCCACACCCCACCATTCTTGAACGCTGAAGTTATTGGTTTTCCTGTAACAACACAGACAGACAGACAGACAGACAGACACACACACACATTGTGTAAGGTTATTGGAAAAATGCACGTGTAACATCCAGACTTACAGACCAAAGTCGATAAAGTTACACTTTTACTTCCTGTACTCGAAGATAGTTCAAATAATAGCGTTTCCAACCATTGTGTGAAGCCAGAGAACTGGATATGCGGCTTTTATTTTGCATAGTGTTGTCAAGAAAGACAGGGGCAGAGTAGGGAAAGATAGGAAATGAGACTGTTGTACATTGGCACACACAGTGTTGATTGACTGGTCAGCCACTGCTTTGGCTTTTGTGGAGAATTTTGTAGTATCTCTGTCTTAATTCTATGCAAAGCTTTTCTATTGAGTCCAGTGTCTAATGTTAAAGGACAGTTCAAGTCACAGTACTACAGTAGTAAATACTGGGCTATTACATCTGTCAAATTACAATCATAAGATTTGCTTTAACTGTCTCCAATGCGGCACAAGTTTCCAATTACAAAAATGTTTTGGGATATGAATCATTGTTTTGTTGGGTTAGAAAAAAACAACCAAAAATAGACATAATGTAATTTACTGTGAAAACTCAATTGAACTTATGGTCTTTGCCAACGTCAGTTTGTAATATTTTCTCACCAGGTCAACGCGCACTTACACTTCAAGTTATTATTAAAGAGTAACCCATGCACAGCGGTGTAATGAAATGCCTTTGCTGCGCATTTGTGTATTGCATTTGAACACCGTTGTCTCTTAGAAACATTTGAGGAGTGATAGCAAAAGCTTGTGCATGTTATCTTGTGTTTTTCTTAACGGTATATGTGTGTGCAGCCAGCCTGAACAGGTTTGGGTTGCACCACTCCTCCATTATTTAATTGGAAAAGGGTTTCCACTTCGCATTGGGGCTGTTGTCACTTATAGCTCACGGTTAACATGTTCCACCATATTAGCCATTCTGAACCATGCTGGTGTTGTTTTAGTGCCTTAAAAAATAAGAAATCAAGACTACTCTTGCGGTGGAGCCCAATTTCCTTCTACAGTGTTTTGTGGCTGAATGTCTGGGGCTGCCTACAGTAGATCCTTTCCACCCTGCGTTGTCTGTTCATGTCATGTTTTCTGCCTGGCGACACACCCTTCACATTTTTCCCATGTTCCACATTATGCCGTGTAATGTAATGGGTTTGTCCATGCCAAGCCCACAAGTTTTCCTTTTTTGTCATTGGGACTCAAAATGGAATTCATCATTTGTAAAGTACTAGAAAATGGAAACAGGCGTTGTGGTATTGGGGAGTGGTTTTGGCGCAGTTGCTATTACAGTGGCGTCCAATGTGACAACTTGGGCAGAAAACCAGACTGTTGGGCGTTTATTCAAACACAAATAAATAAAGACAGACAGACAGCTCTGCAATGGCAGCCCAGCCACGCTGTCAGGAGAGAGAGATCAAACACCCAGCAGCTAAAGACTGCTAATTACCTCAAATCTCAGACTGCTGCGTCCCCTGCTGGTTGCCGGTGCTGACTCCTCCCACCTGCAGATGGCACCAAAACCACTCCCCACTACCACTGCCATGTTCTTCTGAATCATAACACACCAGACTGTATTTGCATGGAGTTCAAAGGCCGCAATGTTCATCTTGGTAGGCTTGGGCTTGGAACGTGGCAAACATCCACGGTTGTGACACACTTTAGTAAGATCCTTCTGCCTCCCAGGTTGTTAGCTCATGGACCCATAGCGACGCAGCCGCCATTTTAGAGTGAATACTCAAAAGTCAAATTTTAAAAACCCAAAACAAATTTTATGCAACTAGGGCAACTGCTCCTATGGAGTGACTTGCATGCTAGTCTTTTCTTGTAGGGAATCCTAGGGATAATTCTATAGACAAAATGGAGATAACTTACTTCCAAATACTCACAATTACACACAATGAGTTTGTATCAGATCTTAAGGTAGGCTTCATGTTTTACATACCCTCGTACTGAAGGTTCATCTCCATTTTCTTTTCAGCAACGGACCTGCTGTTAGCTTGGAACCCTGTGTGTTTGGGCCTAGTGGAGGGTGTCATTGGAAAGATCCAACTTCACACAGGTACTCAAATATTTTGTAACTTTTACACTGTAGAGTGACATTCTAACCACTTTGGCTGCAGCCTTCATTCTTCCTCTCTGCTCTGAATAGCTGAGTGGTCTGATCATACATCCCTTTTGAGTCATGCCGCTTAAACGAAAAGCACTTGGAAATTAATCTTCTTATGTATGACAATGACTCAAGGAAGAGGATTCCGTTGAGAATGAGTTTTGTCACATAATTTGACACATGGTTCAGTGTTGAAATTCTAACTTTCAGTAATGCAACATTGATGTTAAGCTATAATACTCCCAATACAAGACGATACAGTAAAATTACGGCAAGTAAAGCATTATTTTTTATAGGAAACCATTGTCAACAATAAGCATGCAATAAAAAATGAGCTAATAAAGAACAAATCAAACAGTAAGTAGAACACTCAATAATAATAATAATAATAATAATTAATAATAGTGCGTTTTAAGACTTGTAATAGTCGATTATCCTGTCCCAGATATACAGAAGCTTCACAGGTTTTCACCATATAGAGATCATTTGGATTCCTGTGACTCAAATTTCCACCTCGGACATGTTTCCTAATTAACAGAGCTTGTTAGATTGAGGCTGTTGGACAGCTGGTTTCGTCACACCTTGCGGAATGTGAGGAATTCTGCACCCATGACGCGTTTCTTCCTCCACGCTCTCCCCTTGGCAGATCTTCCACTCGGCCTTGTGCTCATCCGTCAGAAAGCGCTGGTTGGCCATTTGCCAGGAAACCACAAGGTCTTCAAGATCACCAAGATAGCCGTCATTCCTTTGTCCGAAGAGGAGCCTCAGGAGCTGGAGCTGGAGGTGCGCGTGCAAATGTTGTGCGAAATACGAAAACGTCTCTCCTGATATTTCAGACCTGCGCTTGTCAGATTATAATAATAATAATAATAATAATAATAATAATAATAATAATAATAATAATAATAATAATATTATTATTATTATTATTATTATCAGATTTGTCGTTGCAATGCATGAGTCAGTATGAATCATCTCTTAAGATGGGCTGACATTAATGTAAAATGAATCGCTTCAGTGTGGTCCCCCATTTTCTCTGTCTCTGTCTCTCTCTCTCGCACACATGCTAAGATTGCTGTAGAATTTAGATAAAAGGGAAACCAAGTGACCTCTGAAGAAAAAGTATTCTTGCTAAGGTTTTAGTCTTTCAGGGCAGCGTCACGGATGACGAGACTGAATATTTTCAAGTGAGTAATATCCGAGGTGGATAATGGCTACTTGGCTGCCCCTCTAGACCCCATTCCTTTGTAGCGTACATCCTCCCAGTACAGTAAAACGATTGTTCCTCTCCCTGTGGCTAGAAGTCCTGTAGCTCAGTGTCATGAGTAGATGTTGTTAAACACATTAGTTGAGGATTCTATTTACTATTGTCTTTATATAGTTGTGTATTGTTTGTAGTGGTTAATAGTTTGATATAGATATTAGAGATGCACCGATTCCGATTTCCAATTTTTTTTAAGTCTGACCTGCCGATTCAGATTTTCTTTCTTTCTAAGAACTATAATTGACAGCATACACAAACATTTTTGTAACTTTTCTTTAATGGAAAATTGAATTGTATGTTCATGTTCATAATACAACATTGACAATAACTTTTACATTTTCTCCAAAACTGCACCAAGTTACAGGACCTCACTCAAACAAATCTCAAAATAAAAAAGTGCTAAAGTGCTCCAGGGGAGAGCTTGGACAGAGCTTTTTCGTACAAATAAAATTGCGATCAGAGCTGAGATCGCTTCTGAAAAAATTCCCGCCCGCTTTCTCACGGCCCGGTGGCAAATGCCCCACGGCCCGCCACCACTCCGCGACCTGGTGGTTGAGAACCTTTGCATTGGGGAAAATAGCGACCGTAAATGTAAAAAAACGATAAAAACCATATATTTTTTAAACAAGCCCAAAAGACTGCAACCCATGACTTTTTCAAGCGACTCTCCCTCTGTGAGCGGGCGGCGTTGCGCGCAGAGGGACAGAGAGGAGAGATGCAAACACTGGCATGGCTTTACGGAAGAAACGGGTTATGTATTTTAACGCAACATCAAACTATATCGATATAAACGGTATTGTCTCATCCTATATCTCGTTTGAAAATATATCGATGTACCGTAAAAAGTCGGTATACCGCCCTGACGTGTACCATCGTGCAGCGCATATGCGTGTAAATTTGACCGGCAAAAGAATCGGATATATATCCGACACTGATTTGCCGGTCACGGGTCATGGCCGATCAAGCTGAAAACCTGTCGATTCCGGTCACCGGCCGATCGAGCAGTGTATCTCTAATAGATATGTGTATGTATATTGTTTTGGCTAAATACATTCCTTGCCTCCATCTAAATCCATATTTAGAAATGTATTGAAAGGATAGCCTCTTGAGATGTAACATCTCATTTTCGAGGGGGTCCTACTGTATATACACAAATACAAAATAAAAACAAACAAAACAGACAAAAGTCAACATTACATAACAAACATACACTGCAATTACAGAGAGCTCACCCTCTCACACCCACGCCCCCAGCCCTCAGCTGATGTACAAGAAAAAATAAGATACAATGACCCGGATAATAAATCAGTTATAACAGCAGGAGGAGCAATTGAAGCAGTTTGTCTTACGTAAGTACACAGAAATTAAAAGCATAAACAAGTTTTAAGATAAGAAAATACAGATGTCCGGAAGCAGCGGAGAAAGGTAGTAGATCTCAGAAAAAGAGGAAAATTATTCCAATCGAATGGAGCTTTGTATTGAAAATTCTGGGGACAAAGAAAGAGGGATGTTGCATATGTCTGAGTGGATATGAAGATCTGCATGGAACCAGAAACTGTTTCAGATAAGAAAGATGGGAGATGGGAAGGGATGATCCCAGTGAAACTGCCTCCTAGATTTTGGCTTTAACCAGTTAAGCGATTCGTACATGAAACAATGATGAGTTCTATATGGACACCTCAAAACAAATCTTCATAGAGAATTATATACAACATTAAGAGGCCTAAGGTGAGTGTCAGAGGTGTTCTGATATACAATGTCAGCATAATCAATAATAGGCAGTATCAGCTGAGAAATTATTATTTTTCTGACTTGGAATGTAAAACAATTAATTGAGCGATACAGTGAACTCAGACCGTATGTTATTTTTATAATAAAAGCAATGATAGGAAAGATCTGATACTGAGCACTTTGATATGTGAGTTTTCAAAGACAATTAAAGTTCCAAAGAGGCCAAATAGTTGGCACCTGAATTGCAGGTCGATTGGTTGCGAAAACTGCTGAATTATTTAATGTGTCAAGGGGAACCGTTTTAATAGTCATGACAGCATATGCCAAACATGGACAAACTGCAGCACATCAGCAAAGAGGCTCAGTGGTCCCATGTCGAACATCGTCAACAGGGATAGACAGGATAGTGGATAAATGAAGAGAACCAAGAACCAACCACCGACGTCTGTTGCCAACTGTTATACATGGTGGATGATTCTTAATGGTAAGGGCAGCCATCTTGTCTGATGCTCTGCATGGCCATATGACGGCAAAAGACTATGAGGCCATTATACAAGACCTGGGGCCGTATTTATCCAACATCTCAAAGCAGAGACGGCCCTATTGTCAGACCAAAAGTGTGGTCCTATTTTTAGGCATAGGAGTCTCAACTTCCTTTACCTAGGAAACTACCCCTATCATCACCGGGATTTCGGAGATCTGTCCCAACCCGTTAGGAGATCCCAGCAGATGGTGTTCAGGCACAGACAAGTGGGTACACATTCCGGGGGAGTAGAGATGTGTTGGCAACAATCAACATTTGAAAATATATTGGATATATGGAGATGGAGTCATTTTTGCGACTTCTCTTGTACAGGAAGCGATTTCAAACCATCTACAAGAAGATCCCGTGCCCTTTCTGCAGAAGCAAAAAGTCTTGTAAATGTACGCTTTTGGGAAGGTTGTCACACCTGGGTTCATTGCCAACTGACAAACGGGCATGAGTATGTAAAGTGTGTCCAATATATACATAGGAAAGAATATAAATTCCAACAATAACTTTTCCAAGGTAGCTATAGATCAGGTCCCAGTGTCTCCTTACTCTGGATACGATCCAGCCATGATACAGACTAGGCCCCTCCCACTGGACCTTTTCAACTATACAATTGAACATACACAATATATACAACATGTTAAATTACAACAAATGTTCCAAACCAATACAGTACACCTGGAATAATAAATGTTCCACTCTAAGACTGAGAAATTTAGCAGAAGAAGGGACACTTGCACTCTGCAGGAAATTCCGTGCATTTTTCACCTCCTAAATCCCTCAAAAGAATTGAGGCTTTTCTTTCCGAAGAATGGTGCACATCCCACTGCCCTCAGCTCAAGACGTGTATGACAGCGTTCAAACGGGAATTGCAGCTGTTCTGAAGGCAACCTTCAGAAAGCTGAGACCCTAAGGAATCGTTTGAGATGCAGCTTGACACTATGTCAATCTTTTCTATCAATTAAAAGGTCATAAACATTATATTTGTAATTGCGTCTGATAACATTATTAATATTTTGAGTGTATAGGGGCTTTAAACATTATACTCATGGCTAATTATGCCATTCCCATGCTCAATTATGTGTGATTAGTTGCTGCACAGTAAGGTCAAGTTAAACAAATGCTGTCATCAGATTGAAATGGTTACTATGAGGCCATATTTCATCCCACATGAATGCAATTGGGCTCTTTGGATTCACAAGAGTCTCACCTTTGTAGCAATACCCAATTTATACAATTCCACGACTGTTTAAGTACCACTGTGTGCAGAAATACTTTGGAGCCGACTTTGGAGCTGTTACGCCTGCTGCCAAGCGAGTTAGCATGACATGCTACACAGCTACGGATAGGTCTAGCTCTAGTTTCTGTTGATACCGGAAGCTTAAAAACCGATCTCGCAAGAGTTCGTCAAACACTGACTGGTTAAGAGGTTAATATATTGCTAGGTGTCTCCATGTTTTTCTCCATCGTCCTTGTTTATCCCATTGACTTTATGACAGCAAACCTTACATAGTAAACATTAACACTTTAACTAGGCTGCAACAATAGAAATATGACTTGAAACTAAAGCTACATTTGATCAAGCCAACGAAAGTGCCTAGTACCAGGACTTCCAGCGATATGACTCAGCGGCCAAATGTGTCTGTGAATCCAATTATTACAGGGAAGAAATAGTATATTCTTATAAGACTCTATATAAGACTTTAATCAACAGTTACCTATAAAGTTGATGCTGGAAAATGTAATGTAACCCAGATGATCATTTTAAAGGATCTATTCCTGTTGCAAAAAGAAATCATATGTGGCTGGTAAAATAATAAACAATGCACCGGTAAACTATGGAATCTGCAGGCTACTTATGATATATGGGGAAGAGCAGTTAGGTTCTCGTGTCCTGCGGGGATATATGAAAGGGATCCTCCAGTTTTTTGGGGAAATTATTTTTGCAAGGCTGCAGGGAGGGGGGGCCAACTAGGCGAGCTAATGTGAAATTCAGGAAATACACCTTCCAGCATTGCAAAAGCTGAGTTATTTATGGGAAGCATCTGGCATCTATAAGTAAAAATGAATACATAAAAATGAGATTAAACGATTGTTTCAAATGCAGCTATATTCTGAACCATTTTTGATGCATGACCATTTCTCCATCTGTGATTATCAGTTGTGCACCACCTCTGAAACTCAATGTGTTGGTGCCGTAGGGTTGTCAGTTCTGATGGTAATGTTGACGGTGCGTGAGGCATTGCAGTTCATACCTGGCAACCCCCAACTCACTTGAAGTGCTTTGCAGCTGATACACTGAAATTGCGGGTAGATAAATGGTTATGTGTCAAAAATAGTTCTGAATGTAGAATACGACTAAGATCTTGTTTTTATTTTTACCCCTCGTAGAGATGCAAGATGTATCGCTACAAATTTATATTTCAGCGAATTACAAGAGAAGCTCTTCTGACAAGTTCTGTGCATAAAACAATCTCCTACCTAAACCTACACCATGCCGTCAAGAGGAATTAACCATAAACAAAACAGTTTTGTTTTTTTAGTGGATAGGGTCTTTAAAGGCCAAGTCCAGGCATCGTGGCTTGGCACATGGTGTTGAGCTCCAGCCAGTCCACTGTGGTCTGTGGTACAGTGGAAGGCATAAAGCAAACCAGAAAGACAGACAGAGAAAGAAAGAAGGCACAAACACAAAAATAAGGAAAGAATTACAGTACTAGAGAAAGAGAGTGACTGAATGAATGTGAGAGAAGAGTGGAGATGAATAAAAAAGGAGGCCTCCCAGAGTCATACACCCCCCACCCCCTGACCTCAGCACTCTCTCCAGCGAAACTACAAACACAAGAATCCTCACACAGGATGCGCTCCATGGGCTCCTCTTTTGTGTCGTGATGGGACCAGCGTCAATGGCGTGGGCTGAATGATCTGCCCCTGCACTCCCTCATACACAAAAGGAGTTTTAGGGGACGGTGACAAATGCACGGACACACACCAACCAAAACAATGCAGAGAACGATGTGGGGGCGCAATCATTTGTATGGTAATGCCTTGATAGTGATTTGGCCCTTTAATATGAACTTGAAAGCAAACCCAACAACAAACTGATGGGAGGATCTGTGGAAAATGTTGTGGCTGTGCTAGCGATCGTCTGTTCCTCGGAGTAAGCCAGTAAGGTAGTGTTTCCATATCGTATTTTAACAAGCTGAAAATATTGAAAATAAACAGTGTAACTTGTTTTTTTCCGTGGTAAATTGACCGGGGAATATGTGGGTTTAGGATTATTTAGCTAGGTTTGAGAAATATGTCTTCAACTATCTTTCTTAGAAATAATAGTTAGGGCATTTCTTTAAAAGGGATTTCTTTCAAGGAAATAAGTGACTTTCTAAAGAGAATTTTGACACCCTCCACTTTGAAAAGAGACATTTCAAGACACCTGTTCTATAAGACTACAAGATCATTTCCACCAAAAGATTTGTTTTTTCTCATCAAGTCAAAACTCTCCCCTCATCCCGCAGGTAATTTTGCTCTTGATCGCTCTTGATTGCATCATTGTTTTTCTCTTCTTTATTGACATTGACTTTTCTTGAAGTGTGGGAACCAAGCTGGACCTAATCTGCGAGGGAGGGATGGAGGGAGGGAGGTGCCAGAGTCAGTGGCAAACACAAACTTCGAGCAACAAGGATTTAAACCACCAGCACCACCTCGCCCAGGCCAACGCCAGACAGTCTGCTCTGACCTCAAACCACACACACAAAGCTGCAAACCAGCTCTCGTGATGCAACGTGTAGACGTAAGCAAACCATAACCACTCCAAATCTCTCGGGCTTATCTTCAAAACGACACAGCGCCATAACCACCACACCGGAACTACGATGGGAGAGCACATCCCCCATCTGGACGTCAGACTATAAGGATTAGCACAGCAAACAGAGAGAGTATAGGTAATACATTATTCCGTTTTTTTTTCACGATACCGTTACCAAATCTCACAGGCTGCATCTCATCTCGCTCCATGACCTGGATGAGGCTGATTGTAACTTCAAAAAGATAACAGATAAACTGCCCGCCATTAGATAAGAGTAGAGAAGATAGAGGGATTTTCTGAGGTTCTCTTTCCCCTAATGCTGCTGCTCTTGAAAATAAAAGGGCAGATATAGCTTAATAGATCCTGACAGCACTGTTGAGTAATGCACTGACATACTAAGCCTCTACTTCAGAAGAAGGACCTCTTATCGCTATTTGAGGATGTTATTTATATGGTGTCTTGGTTGTATACTACAAATGAAGAAAGAACTTCACAAGAAAGAACCAATAGCGAATTCTATCATCAATACACTCAATACAAGATGTTTTCGCCTCAAACAGTAAGGGGGTGAACTGGAAGGGAAAGTTGAACTCTGAATTCTCAGGCTCAGACAAGCGTGTGTGTGTATTGCAGTGTATTTTGATCCCCAAAAAAGAAAAGAAAAAGGAATTACTCTTTTCCCAGAGGGACAAAGCGTTAGGTAAGAACACAATGTATTTCAATGCGGCCAACGAACAGCGGCAAAACAACCAGCGTTGGGATAAAAATGTCCCTCCCTCTGAGATGTTCGTGAAGCCACGCTAGTCTGCAAATTTCATTGTCTCCTCTTGCCCTCAAAAACACTCGCACACACACAAATGCCTCTCCGCTCCACCAACCACCCCGTCCCAGAGAGGAACCATGGCCTGTTTGTCTAAGCTCACCACATCTTCCATGCGACAAAGTCAACAAACATGCACGGGTTCATACTGCTATAAAAAGGAGGACAGCTTTGGCCTCACAATGAGAGTTTTTTTAGGATCCGCCCTTGTTCTAAGGAGTAATCTTCAACCTACTTGTTGTACTATGCCCGGTGGGTCGTGGTGCATGATCCTTATCTGTATGTCTTAGTGCCGATTTCAAAGGAGGGGTCACTGTCAACAGCAAGGTAATACGTGTGGCAATTTTTAATCGGGAAGCATCCAATAGACAGAACGTCATTTACGGACATCCGGCCTAGGTGGGTGTCAAGGTGTAGCCAAGGATAAGATAGATGTTAGTCTTACATAGGTTAACACTAATCTTACAGGAGGTGAAGTAGGTGGCAAATTATATGTAAAAAGTTGTGTGAGAAAGACATTCAAAAGGAGCACACTCCTTAAACAAGACAAAAATCAACAACTCTGTTAATCACATTGCCTCAGAGAAAGACCGTAATATAATAAAATAATAATAATAAAATGCTATAAATTAGCTCATCTTTATTTATACTGCTTGGATGCATGGTTTTATCTTTTTATTTAAGGACTTTTCCATGTCCGGCATTCACTGACATACAGTAGATAGAACACAATTGCATTGGGTAGAAGGGGAACCATATAGACAGAGAGAGAGAGCGAGAGAGAGAGAGAGAGTTGTTGCCGGCTGTGGAGAGCTGTGTAGTGCAGGGACGTGCTGGGGCCGTGGTGTAAACACACAGGCTCTTCCAGAGCTCTGTGGAGGAGAGGGGTGGCGGTGCTGGTGTTTGGCAGTGGTGGTGAGGGGTTGGGGGGGACGGGGGTGGAAACACATCTGCTTTGCCTTTGATCCAGCCTTCTGCAGCCCAGCGGGCCGCTCACCTTGGCTGCCCACTCTACGCCCAACTAGAAAACAGTCTCCCTCCCGTTTCCCATCCCGGCCCCCTTCTCCCGTGCTGACTCATGATGGGAGCACTGCTTTATGAGCCGCTTGCAGTCCTCAAATGTCCTCAAATCTGGCACATTGTCTGAGTTCTTTTCTATTTTTTTTTTTTTTTTGTGATTTGATTTGCCGATTTCCCACAGCCTTGGGTAAACATCCTGGGCGTTGTGATTTGCATTTGGAAGGGCGCTACCGCGGCAGATTAAACGTCCATCTCAAACGCTCTCCATTCTTGTCTTCTTAAAAAAAAGAATAAACAGGGCGAAGGACATGGCTAAAATGTTTGTGCACAATGCAGGGGCTGTTCAGCTGTTCGGCGGATTGTCGGGAGTGTGAGGTTTGACTTTTTCGCTGGACGCAGAAGCAGAACCATGATGTAAACCTTGTTTCCCTCACAACGTAACCCTCTGACCTTATGAAGAAGTGCTAATTTGGTGAGTCTATGTTTCCACTGTGGTCAAGGGCTTTTGTACGACAAATCGCACACATTGAATTCCTGCAAAAGAGGCTCAGAACTTCCCCAAGTGCTAGGAAACATGGCATTTTCAGTGTGTGGGGAGGGGGGGGGGCTTAGTGGGTTCACGCTGTCAAGAATTGTGGTCTCAAAGACCCCCTCATAAACATGTGAGCACTTCTGACACACAACTCTAACAGCCCTATTACCCTTTAAAAAGCAATATTAAGTCTTTACATCAGTTGTGACTCACTCTCCAGAAAGAAAAGCAAACGTATTCATTTGGATCTATGACTTTCCTGGCAACGTTTGCGACCCGAGAGCCCTTTTCGGACAAATTAGAACAGAGTGAAGGAGGTAAACAAATAATTGTTTTTGTCATGCAAAATACTTCAGCCTTGCTGTCTGGTATCTTTCCCCTTTACAAACCGCAACTCGAGGTTGGGCCTAGCGAGAGCTCCGACCGCAGGACTCCCACCCTCCCGACTCCCTCTCCGCCTGCGCTGTGTGAGCCCAGAGAACCACATCCTGAGAAGGAGGAACGCACATCGACAGTGCTGCCTCCTTGAACTGGAAAATCTCGGTTACACAATCTGAACTTTTCACTGACGACTGCGTCGCTCCACTAAAAATATTACAATCGCCGCTTTCATTGGGAGCCAAGCTGTGGAGAGTGCAGAGACGTTTCAAAGGGAAACAATAGCACACAAAAAAATAGAAAGGCCCCATAGAAAAAAACAGCAGGCCATCACATGGGATGTGATGGGAGAGATGTCTGTCCTTGATGTCAGGGCCAAGGTGAGCGGCTCCACCACGCTTTCCCAGAATACTCCAGGGAGACCGGTGGGTTCAGCTGAGCACCGGTCAAGCGATACTTGCCCTGCGCCGCAAATGGACCAAAAAAAGAACTACGGTCTCTAAGTCTTATGACACAGGCGAGAGTGCAACACGATATATATGCGGTGTGGAGTCCTGAAGGGGAATACCCGCTGCCCCCAACCCCATCTGAGTCCAATCAATCATGGCGCATGACGTCTGACTGCAGACAATCACATCAGCCACCCCCTCCTTTGACAACCCAAACAAGAATGTACATGTAACTCTGCTCAGGAAGATGTGAGGTGGTAACACCACAAACGCTAATCTCAGTACAATTATTTAGAGAGACAGAGAGAGAGCGAGAGAGAATGTGTTTGAAGTGAAATGAAGAGATGCAGCTGGAAAGACAGGTATTTAAATTGCTTGCAGAAAGAGCCCATAATCTGCCAAACAATTTTACTCTTTCTTATTTTACATTTCTATATCAGGAGTTCTCAATCTGTCATTTTCGAGGACCTTGGTATGTGCTCAGTCTGAAGGAGTTATGGGCTCTGCTCAGATACTGTATGTTTAAGTATGTTTTAATTGACATGACATGCTTCAGATACAACTCTCCATTGCCGGCCATCATGGTTGCAACCTTTTCTAGTTATGCATTACATATTATTATTATTATTATTATTATATGTTATTGTACTGGTCTGACTGACGTGGAATTTACATAAATCTGACATTCACACCAAATCTGAATTGAAAATAAAAAATCTGATGAGAATTGCTTTTATTTCATTGTTTTTAACGCTCCAATGAAAAAATAGACTTTTTAAGACTGAACAAAATGGGCCTCGGCACATAGCCTTTGAATCTGCATCTGCTGAGCAGGCAGGATGTGTTGTTCTTCAAGTATGAAACAGTATCTCCCACATAAGGGGGGGGGTGCAGGCAGAGCAGTGGGAGGCCTCCTCAAAAGAAAAATTCTGCACATTTAATGTAATTTTAGATCGGTCTGTCAGTTGAAGCTCTCCGCAGTTCCTTGTAGGGCCGTTGTGCTACATATTAATATGACATTTTTGAGAAATTGGCAGATAGGTGCAGGGGGTTTCCTATTCAGAGGTTTAAAAACAAGTTCTTGAAATACAAGCACTATCTATTTCTGTGAAATCTTATCATTAAATGTCTCTGCTATAGTAGTGTAGCGGTAATTATTTGTGGCCTTGACTTGTCCCAGTTTACATCTGAAATGCACATAGAATGCCAAAGAGAGAAAACCCTAACCCTTTTCTTTGGGAACAGATGAAGCTTTTCTGATTACTGTAAGTGCTTCCCTTTCGATAAAGTCTGATGCTTTTTTTCTGACAAGGAAACATATATCCCCAGTATCCCCCCTGCAAATAATCTGTTTTATTTTGACAATGTGACAGCTATCCCATTTATGGAAACTTTTTCGCAAAACGCATCATGGATTTCTCATCCAGAAAAGGGCATGGAATGGGTCCCAAAAGATAGGCATTGACTGGGGCAATTTCATTTGAGACAGTTCCAAGATATAAAATGAAAGTTGAGCCACGATACAGTAACGGAGGTTGTGTTCATTACATGGGAATGTTCTATTGCCAAAAAATAATTAAGGATTTCTGGAAACATGTAACCAATTGAACATTAATGGCCAAGAATTATGCATATATAGATTTACCGGGTGTGTGGGGGCCTAGCCCCAAGTCATGCCTTGCAGGTACAGAGGTCACCACAGGTCCAGCAAATCTACTGTACAGTGAGAGCACAATTTAGCATTGCATCTCTATAATAACATACAGACCCACGCTGGAGTTTTTGCCAGGCGACTGAAGGGGGAAGTAGGGGAGTATAAACAGCACTCACCGCTGCCAGGCTCAGGTTACCATGGTGCGCTGAGGCGTCCTCTGGGCAGCTTACACACACAACGTAGCGTTCAGGAAACACACGCAACTCTGGGACAAGCGGGGGAAACATCACAAAGACCATAGCTAGTTAATAACGCAGGCTCAGCCCTGGCTCGCAGTCAAACTGAGGCAGGGGGAATTGCGGTGGAGGTTAGTGAGGCCATCAACAAGCTCCAAGTCTTTACTAGACCTCAAACCAGAGAGAAAATGACAGTTTACAGATCATTGCCTGATTTTATGAGCCACGTGAACAGCATGAATATTAGAACGTTTTGACATCAAAAACGGCTCTTAGGGAGCAATCTGGATGTTTTATCAGCTCCATGGGTAAAGAGTATTTTGGAGAAGAATAATACTTAATTCAACATTCACAGGCAGCACAGCAGTCCACTAGTGGGACAAATGGGTCTCACACTGACTGGTCCGTAACACCACTTTGTCTGGCAAAAGAAATTTGACCTCTGATCTTGAGGAACTTCAGAAGTATTGTGTTTTTCTTGGATCTGACATGTGAACTACTAATCGCATCTTTAAGATTCCTGTTTGTTTATTTTAATATTCAAGGGAATTCTAGAGTAATAAATTTGTATTTTATAGTTACATTTCACTGCTGTTGAATGCCATAGCAAAAATAGTCACCGTTGCTGTTAAAAGCCTCACAATGAGAGGATAATAATAATAATAATAAAAAATACTAAAAATAAAATAAAATGAATAAATAAATAAATAATAATAATACACTTTATATAGCAATTTCAA
>OMKR01050278.1:0-15905 GCA_900302355.1 Cyttopsis rosea | reverse complement strand
CAGGGGCCCAGCCATTTCTGTGGGCGGGCCTGTTTGGCTGTGTGTGATGTTTCCAGTGCATTTTTTGGCAGTGGCGTAGTCATTCAGAGGCTTCAGCTCTCACTGAACGTTTGCTTACTTTTGTTCTTTCTTTTGAATGACTTATACATTATCAAGGACATGTGCGCCTACATTTGAACAAACCAAACAAAGCCTATCTTGTGTCGCTGGAACTTTGCCCTCAGACAGTAGTGCTACGCTGCTAATTGGCATTAACCTGTTAACTCCAATCTCCATGGTTCTCTATTGACCTCTGACCTGTGACCCTCTGCTTTTGCACAACGGGAGTTGATTGTAGTGGGGACGCCGAGTCAGAGGTCAAAGTCATCTTTTTTTGAGGGAATTAACAATAATCTTGTGGTCCCTGGGTCTCATTAGAAATAGAGAAATGATCAGTGTGCAGCACGGAAACTGAATAGGCACAGCAGGATGGCAGCTGTGCATTGCGGTATGAAAATGTGCTGAATCACTGTCAGTGGAATCCTGCAGATTAATTACTGTATAATTCGAACAACCCAGGACCACATTTAGAGATTACATGCAGTTTCTCAGTTTCTCAATTTTTTTTCAATGAATGGACGCTACTGTGTCCTGCTGACGAGCCCACAGTGAGTACAACGTGCCCTAATGACATCATCCGTCAGGGCACAGCACGTTCTCGTGGCAGCAGAAAGCTCCAGCAACTGATTTGATAGATTAAATTTAAATTCTAAACCAAACAAACAGATCTCAATGTATCCTTCATATCCCACTTACCCATCGAAAGGCTCTGTGTTTATAAAACCTCCTTGGTTTTATGTCCATGGTCCCAGTCGTCCCTACGATATTCAAATTACAGAGACCAAGGAGCAAAAAAAAGGACAAGGCGGTGTCGAACCCTTTATAAGGGTGATCAAAATAATTCATTGGTGCAGTACCCGAGGAAGCACCTGTGACTACATTGTGATGGAGTGTAGTGAAAACATAAGAGTGAAAGTGAAGATTCCGCCTCGTCCACAGGTGTTAGGTTGAGCTGTGGGATAAGGAGGGATTGAGAGGAGCTTAATCCCCAGCACATGGCTGGAACAACGTTGATTCAGAGCTAAACGTGCCAAGTCACGAGCCCGCTGAGGCAGCATGTGACGCTCACTGCTGCATGGGAGACCACATCTTCCAGAAGACCAGCAGAACATCACAATGCTATACACAGTAACACCGTGCTCTAGCTATATACAGTACACCAGAGGATTCCATGTATCGTACTGTGCCATAGACCACCTGCCAGCATAGCATCCCATAATGTACAGTTTGGAAATAAATGCTCCCAGATGGGTAATGAATTACCCACATATAGAGAGTAGATGTACAGTATATATATCATCATGAAGGGTGGTCTTTATGTATTTTGTTCCCTTGGGCCCCCAAACACAACCATGAACAGTTTAAGAAGATTAACTAGATGCAGTTCTTCTCTGTGTGTTGTTTTGCTGTCCACTATCATGTGTTGAGTGATCATTATTGACTCAGCTGGTTGTGAAGCACAATCACCTAAGGCAAAGTGAACTATTGATACATCACTGCCATCTAGTGGTGGAAGGCAGAGGCGCTGCTATTTTGGGCGTGAAAACACCGTAATTGTTGAATAAATAAGCAATACATGTAATGTATTAGACTGTAATGTAATAAATAGAAGATAATAATAATAACAATAATCATAATAATAATAATAATAATAATCATAATCATAATAGTAGACCATTACTCCTACTAATATAACTATTTCTAATACAACTAAAAAAATAATATTGACATATAGGTTGCATTTATTGAAATCCAAATTCTAAAATATAAATCGGATTTTTCGTACTTCCATAGATACTCTAAAAAAAAAACATATAAAATAAAACCATTGGCTATCAAACCCTTCAAAAACAAACGCTATATCTTTGTTTGAAATTGTAAGAAATTCAGATTATAGTCTGGTAAGAGACATTCCCCGGCAGGGGGCGCTAGAGTATCAGCACTGCCTGGTGTTTCATTTCATCACTCCAGCCTCTAAATTAGTTTGATTTGCCTCCACAGTTATCCAGTTTACAAGCAGCATTCATGTGGTGGTGGGATTGGGAAAAGAAGACCCAACATGTCTTGTACGGTGACACAGCAATATGTGATTTTATTTATTTCTTGGATATCATAATCAGAAATACAGTGTAAACTGCAACAGCGGTTACACGACAGTATGCAGTTCTGTAGTCTACTGATCATGCATGATCATTTGCCCAGATACCAGTAATCTGTTTTCTTTTTCTTTTCCAGTCGATAATAGTACAGTATAGAGGAGGAACCGGTAGAACAGAGCTCCTAAAAGAGGGGTTCTTATCACATAGTCACAATAAAACAGTGGACAATCGCCTTGCATCCTAACGTAAACCGTTTTCCAGCGTGAAGAGGCTCGGTATGGTGATAGTAAATGTTTTTCAGACTATTCTCACTCGGCCAGGACGTAAATACCTTCACCTCTGACATGATTTGGAGAAGTGTATTGACTTTCTAGTTTTAGGGAGCCATCAGTCAGCCTTTTAGAGAGGGTGATTTTGTTTCTGTCTCCCGGCTACGTCTCCGGCCTGTCCCAACCTCCCTCCCTTGGTCTGAGTTGCCGTGGCAACATGTCTCATAACAAGGAAGTGGTGGCAGGGTTTGTAGGCATTCAAATGGTGCATAGGCCCGGCTGCTGTGAGCCAGCTGATGTAAAGGGCACCCATTGTAGTGGAATTTTGTAACTTTATTTGCATTACAGAGCAGGGGGGAAGTAAATAATTCAGTATTGATATCCTGTAAATTAACTGGTTGTGGTCTCTCTCTTCCTAGGGCTTACTCTGACAAGCTTGTGTATGCAAAAAAAAAGCTCAGGGCATATAACAGAGGGCATATCCTCTGTTATACACCTCATTTCCAACGAAAGGGTATAGCTTATTTATGGCCCAATATAATAAAAATCTTTCCTTTTCCAGTGATAACTTTCTATCCACTACATATCGTATGCCATGTAAACATAATTATAAACAGAAAAATACTATATCTTTACAGTATTTACAATAGAGATGAACTGTGCCAGTGGAGATGGTTAAAGATAAATTCAATTCAATTCAATGTGTTGAAAAGTAGGGAAGCCTCCTACTGGCAAGGAAACAGCTACATGAGGCTTAAGGCAATGCAGTGCTGTGTGTTGTCGTCTTTGAGGCGATGGCACAATGCTGTTTGAAAGGCAGATGGTGTGTAAAGGTTTGTAGGGCTGTAAAATGACCAGCTGGGATGATCATGTGTACAGAGAGGCAAAGAGCAACACAAAATATAAAGTGACTACATTCACTGTAAAAAACAACAACAGGCAACAGAAAAAAAACGATAAATTTAAATACATTGAGATAGATAATATCGGCTTCATTGTTAATTTAATTCAAAGTGGTGTGTCCGATGCTATTCTTTCATAGGCTTTGTATTGTTGTTGTAAGATTAAGGAAAGAAAACATTTCTTATCTGCGCTTTTACTCCATGATACTATGGAGGAGTCCAAAACATTGACAAACTGACAAACACATACACACAAATTGTGCGGGAAGTCCGGACATGCTGGTCTAATCTAAGATGGCTGACGGTGTCAATATTATACAGTATCTCTACACTGTGCCGGGGTTGCTCAAAAGTTGCATTGCAGGTACATAAAACACACACAACGATGAATTTTCCTCTATTGATTCATAATGTCTAATGAGACTCCAACCCGACGTGTTTCGCTACTCCTTCAGGTGCAAGGCCACTACAGTCGTTCTGAGGTATCGATCAGGGATCCGAACAACAAACAGAATGAACAACAAAACAAAGACACAAAGTCAGCAGCAAGGTAAGCTCATCACAAGGCTCAGAACCCTGAATAAAAGACACTGAAACTCAGTCTCAAATTGTCGAAGCTAATTAGCAGCATTATAGTGTTAGTAGTGTTTACCTACATCTACATTAACTATCACCATAAACAGTAGTACATGGTAGACAACTAAGCAGGCAAAAGGACTCTTCTGCAAAGTGATACTTGCCATTTGTCAGCTTTACTTTATGACATTGAATAATTATGACAAGAAATTGTGAAAAAATAAATCCTCTCTGTGAATAAACTTGCCACATTCAGGACAGTAATTTGCATCTTGCTCTTCTCAAATCTTCATATGTCAATTTAATATGAAGATGGCTAATGTAGCAAACTTGTGTTGATGAGGTATGATTTTTACTCATTTACTAGGTGTCTAGGTTCCAGGTTTTCATTATATATATTATGAAAGATTCAAAGTCTGGATTACAATTGAGGAACGAATTTACACCTTATTTCTCCAGTCAGTTTTACTTCCAGCTTGGTTTGGAGCTTCTGCTGGGCGTTACAACGTCTCTGGGTTGGATAGCCTTCTCAGAGAAGACGGCGCTCTTGCGAATATCTTCACGTGACGAAAGAGCCGCCAGATTGTCACTTCGACAGGCGCTTCGGCTCGTCGCCTTCACGCTTTGCGCCCTACGCAGCATAACTCCCTGGGATCGGTCGTCAGGTTGCACGGAAGGCTGGCTGCTGGTGGCGGCGGCGGCGTGAACAGGGGGCGACATTGCGGTCTGTTTCACGGAGGCGGTCCGGGCCAGCAGCAACGGGCTGGAGGGGATAGACGCGGGGCCGAGCTCCTTCTTGGTCCTGGATGAGAAAGCAACCGTGTTACGAGCAAAGCTGGGGACGTCGGAGGTCGCCCTGGGACCGTGGGTGTGGGAGGTGCTCGCCTCCGACGACGCCCCGCCCTGTGCCTGCGCCTGGCATTGGGCGAGGGCTCTCATGGTGGAGCGACACATCTTCTCCTCGGGCGCAGGCTTGGGGATGTTCCGTACCGGTTTGGCGCTGGGCTTATGGAGGGAGGCCTTTCTGGGCGTGGAATCACGTGTCCACCTGGAGGTGCTGTTCGCCGGGCCACTTCCCCTCTGAGCTTTGGACTCATCCGGAGGCAGACTGGAGTGTCGGGGGGGCCGGGTGCTCCTCTCAGCCCTTCCTCTGGCCGGTGTGCTCTGGTCCCGGAGTGGCCGCCAAACCTCACTGCTGTCGTGACCCGAATGTCTTTCTGCCCTCTTGTTGCTCCCTGTCTTGGTCAGTCTTGTTATAGGAACCACCTTGCGCATGCCCTGGTTCTCACTGTTTGTCAGTGTCCTGACACCACGACATCCATTACCCTTGGCTGCTTTGGCAGCCTTGCTCTTTGTGTGCACTGATTTAAGAGCACTTGTCCGTGCAGCGCTCTCTCCAGCTTGTTTTCCCTCAGCAGTATCACAGCTGTCTGTGTCCCATTCTTCAGTGGTGGCAGATGGAGTGATGGACGCTGCACCTGTAGATCTTTGCGCCGAAAGCTCATTTGTGGAAGTTGAGACAGACTTGTCATTGGTCGACATGGACTCCACATTAGAGGACAGAGAGCTGGGATTTGGATTGCTCTCCTGGACTTTTTTGCTGTCTGTGGATTTCAAGTCATGGACCAGCCCTTCCTTCATTAAAGATGAGCTCTCCATCTCAGAGTAGTCCAAGGTAACAGAACAGTCTGTTTCTGTGCAGTCTAGAATGTAGAACATGGGCTTCTTATTGGATACAGTGGGGTCTAGTGGGAGGGGTGTATCACACGTTGTTGATGATACTGTGCTGTTGTCTTCTTCGTCTTCTTTCTCTTTCTGAACTGTCTCTACAAACTGGGCAGGACGTGTTACTTTCGCTTCCCACACTTCCTTCGGATATGCTTCTCTTTCCAAAATGTTCTTACATGGAGGGTTGTCCAGAACAAGGTTCACTGGAGAGGACTCTCTCTCCTTCTCCACATCAGTCACCACCATATCCCCCTGATTGACAAAGTGCATATGATTACTGTTATTGTTTGGGCTGGGTAAGTCAAAGGCCTGAGGACCACGAACTAGTGTATGTTTCTCTACATTTATGTTCATGTGTCCTGTAATTGCTGGGTTTGGGAGTTGAACGGCCTTTTGAAAGACATAATAGGAGCGAGGCAGAGCACTGCCCTCAGACACAGCTGAGTAATTATTGTTATTGTTATATGGATCCTCATCAGCATTAAACCCTGAGGAAGAAAACCTGGCCAGTGGACTAATGGGCTCCGTTTCTGCCCGTGGAGACAGGACTGTGGGTTGTCTGTCTCGCCCCAGCTCGCGGTTGTCATCCTGGGATGAGAGCCAGGTGGTGGTCTTCCTTTGAAGGGTGCGACCAGAACGAGGTAGGCTGTTAAATCTGGAGTAGTCTGGGGGATCTCCAGAGCCCCCAAATAGCTCCAGGTATCCCTGGAGCTCGCGATCTGCCATGGTGTTCATGGTGTGGCGATGGCGGCGGGCGCTGGCAGAGCGCCCCAGTGGGCTGTGTGGGCTGTGTGGGCTGTGGGATCTCTGCTGGAAGAAGTCCAGCAGGCCTTCCTTGGTGAGCATGTCCACGTCGTTCTCACTGCTACTCCGCCCAAACCCCCCACTCTGGTCAGCGCCAGACCACGCAAAGCGCTTCTCCTCCAACTCCCTCAGACGACGCAGTCTGGCCTCCTCCTTCAGCTCACGGTCCAGGTTGTCCTGGAAGACATAGAGATGTACAGTATAAAGATGCAGAGAAGGAGTAAGACATACTAACAGTTACATCAAATGCATGGAAATGTTTATGACCTTTGTTGACATTAACATACAGTACACCTCTCTTAAAGGATCATTTTAAACCTGGACCTTATTTTCCATGACAATTGTCTGACCAAAATCCAGTGAAATGCGACAATATGCTATTTAGATTATTTCAGTTGTCGGGACTTTGCTACAAATCAATGACCGTACACTAAAAAGATAAAACACGAAAAATGTCAATGAAAGTGGCCAGAAGTATCCTTTGAACTCACCTTAACAGCTTTATTGAACTTAATGCCGAAGTCTTGAAAGATGCGAAAGCACTCATCCAGCTTGAAGTTGTCCTTGTCTTCACAAAAAAAATCAATCAGGGCGTTTCCTTCCTTACGCAGATCCAGCCTGCGTCTTTTCAGGTCCTGAAGGGTCCGCGCTGAACTCTGGCAGGGTTCACCACACACAAGCATATTTAAACTCACTTATTGGTTTCATTGACGCAGCAGCACCTGATGAAAGAATTAGCATAGATTTGAAATAGAGTTATTCTGTATACACGGTCCTTGCTACCCCACCTGCAGGAAGGGCTCAAACTGCTGCAGAAGCTCGTTGTCTCCTTGAACCTTCTCTTCCAGCGACTTAGTCCTGACATACAGGGAGGAGAACTCAACCTCAATGTTCTCCACTGAGATTCTACAAGGGGGAAACACAGAAGGACAGAATGCATTATAGGATAAAAATAGTTCTAATCTGAGTTTATTAAGTCCTCCAAAATTATTATTAATATTCTAGTGTTTCGAGCTACAGTTGTTCATTATGCTTGCATGGTGTTGAACTGGTGATTTTCAGCCAGCTCAAGTAACTCATAATATAACTGATACAAGTTAGAACAATGTTAGGCCACTGAAGGTGAAGTACCGCTGTAGAAGATCGTGTGAATATCTCCCGAAATTTACTGTGACATGTATTCACAAATCATCAAACATAACATTAAAGTTCAAATCAACTCCTACACAGAAACTGAAGCCTGAAAACGGAGGTAAACTAACTGATCTATAATTCTAGTTTGTAGGAGTGTATGTAAAAAATAGGCATTCCATAAATGACTGATAAGAGGGTTGAGAAATACATCTAGATATAATAGAGGTAGGAAGTGGTTGTCCTCCTACCTTGCAGCACTTTGAACATCTAGAAGTTTCTCTGGAAACTTGAGCAACTTCTCATCTTTCTTCTTTGCCTCCTGAACAAAAAGTCAAATTATGGATTTATGGAAATTATGGAAAATATGTGACTTGAATATGAGCAACATAAGACTTGAGAGTCTTTTTTAATCTTGTTATGCAACTGTTGGCCAGCCACACATGCTCTTTTCCTGTCACCATCTGTTATCCACCAGCCTTCCTGCAATATTAATCCCAACCTGCATTTGGTTATTTTTGCTGAAGAACCACTATTGTAAAATATTTATATAGAAAATGATTTATTTTTGTAGTTGACATAAAACAGTCTCATATCACAGTTTGAACTTTGTGGACCAAAGTTTTGAATTTGAAATTCACATATTAAGATTATTTATTTTTATCGAATTATATGCAGGAAACAGGGCTGAATCGACCATCTGGTACAGTATGTTCATACACTGGGATGGAAATCGACCATTTTCACTGTTAAATTAGTCACTGTACTTTGGTCAAAGCATCCAGCAGACAAAAGCATTGCACACATAAACATTAATGTTACAGGGAGAAATGCCAAAGATACTTGCTCTGTTTCCAAAACCCCAATGAGCACTTTGTGTTTCAGTCCCTGTAGATGTAGATATATATCGGAGATGTGCAGTGGAATCACTTACCAGAGCAACAAAGTGGAGGAGGTTCATCCCAGGCTTGTTAGCCTTCGTGTCAGCCAGAGAGAGGAGGGACGACAGCTTGAATCCCACCGCGTTACCGGCATACCCACCCTGAGGAACCACGGGAGGCCAGATGGACAATGTCACGGACATGAAACAATTTCAGCACATGAAACCAGAGCAGGTGAGCGAACAAAGATGTGAGATGTAGAGCGAGAGAAAGGAGTGCACCACAGCAAAGATTGGACATTTATTAAGAAAGACAAAGGCTATTAATAGACGGTAGAGCACCATACATGTAATAAGACTTACTGCGTTCATGATGTTTCCGGCCTGTAGCACCAAATGCAGGATTGCATGAAGCTCCTCGCAGTTCATCAGCTCTACAGAAACATATCCCACGTCACTTCCATTCCCTTCCACTCGGGACAGTAATCAGTAGCCAAAACAGTAGGTGCCATATAATGAGACAGTAGTGAGAAAGAAATTCGTTAATGGCTAATATACATGAATTCAACAACTTATATTAAATAGTGATCTGCACGTTTTCAAATATAAAATGCATATTGTCACATTTACTTATAAATCCACTGCTGCGACATCAACACTGCGATGCGGAGGAAGGGTTTAGTAGATGAAAATTAAATGAACCACAGCAAGAAATGTTTAAAACTAAGACCCATGCACTCACACACACGTAAATAACACAGAGGTCAGTTGTGATTGATGTTTGTAAAAGTATTTTTGGGATAAATTTGAATCCCTTTCTAACAAAAAGGGGGTTGTTTGTTGTTTTTAGGTTTGTAGCCTGAACTACAGGTTTTACAGCACGCTGTGCCGTTATGTTATGTTATGTGATGTTATGTGATGTTAACTTAAAATCTGGAGAAAAAAAGCAATGACTGCAAACTTTTCTGTTCCTTTTCTTTGAATGCATAGATAATGTACAGATATTATCTAAATTACTGTATTCTGTTCTGTTCTGTGCTGCCACTGTCTTTCCCAGTCCGACAGAGAAGGACGATTCATACTGTATATATGAGGTAAATAATGTAATCATAAGCCCCTTTTATACAGAGATCCCGCAATTATGTCGTAAGGAAGACCTGTATATATCGCGGCTTTGCTATTTTATACTGAACCAAACAAAGGTGGCATAATGCCGCCCCCGTGTGTGATTTTAGACAGCATGCCGCGATGCCGGCTTTCCGCACTCGTGATCATGGGGCGTGACGTGTAACACGACAGAATCGGCCTCTAGTGTGACATATATATATACAGTAACATATGGTTGAGGAGAAAGACAGGTTGAAAATGACCATACTGATTTATAAACGTATTATTTAAAATTATAAAATTATTTAATAAAAAAAACCCTGTAGCCTCGGGTGAGGACGGTGCTGACAGCTCTGCTGTCAGCTGTGGAGCTGTGAGCAGCCGGCGGTGAACCACCATCCGCTGCGGAAGAACAGGCGGAGAAAGGTCCTTCTCCGGAGGAGGAGTGTAGGACAGGTTGAAAATTATCACACTGATTTAATTAATAAACGTTGGGTTAGGGTTATTGCGTCCAGGACTCCATATGGAACTTCTCTGTAAAGGAACCGTGTATAACACCCCCGCCGCCCCCACCAGTTTTAAATTTTAATATATCCGAATATTAAAAATAATAAAGCAGACAAATTTGAATGGGATTATAGAGGAATATCTGTGGCCCTAATAGGTTTTAAGAATTTAAGAAAAGGCGCAGCGCCCGAATGGAGTTTTTTTTTTTCCTGCGACCAACCGTACAATGATGCTTGGTCATCAGAATATCACATGCCTTTTACACAGACAGCGTTTCGGCCCCGTTTAGGTTCTGTGACTATCTCCGCTGCCGGCTCAGAGGCGGATCAACAATACCCCCCCATTCCTTGTTTGTACCTTTTATACAGAACGGCGAAAACACAAAATACAAAATACTATAAAACAGAATAATCTTGAAAATACTAATTTAAAATACCCGCTCCCCATGGTAACATACTGTATTTCAAGTTCTTGCTACAGTTTACCACTGCTGATGGCTCAGATATCTGGGTCACCTGTCTGTGTGTGTGTGTGTGTGTGTGTGTGTGTGTGTGTGTGTGTGTGTGTGTGTGTGCACGTGTTACAGAGCCAGCACCAGCGTTACCTTTAGTGGCCACCCGAATGACATCGATCTCACGGCTCATCACAGCACAGGAGGGAAAAAACTCCTCTTGAAGGACCATGGCCTCGATTCGCACGTCAAAGCTGTCGGAAAAGAGTTAAAAAAGCAGAAGAGTAAAATACAGCAACTCCTGAGGAGATATACAGGATATAAAAAATATTTGTACACAACCAGAAGTGTGAAGTTCGTTAATACAGAGGTCTATTTTTACTGTTGGATTTTATTTTATTTTTAGGTTCTGGCTTAATTTCCTCAGCTTTATACTGCTTGAATTGTTCAGGTTTATTTTCCATTATTTTCATATTATATTATTATTATTATATGTTTTGATGAGAGCTGTTGGGACAATGCAATTTCCCTTTTGGGATGAATAAAGTATCTTTTTATCTATCTACACCATATTAATTCAATTTAAAACTGAGATGTTCATTACCGATGTTAAGCTTCTTCACCAGCTGTTTAAGGGCATGCAGGATAGGTAGTGAAATAATATCTAGTAAGAGAGTGTATGACACATAAATGTATCTGCTCACTTGATTGATAGGTATGGAGGAGAGGACATTGGGTATGCTCAGGTTTCAGTACGTCCATTAGCACTGCCTGCATCACCCTTCATCTCCCCTAGAGACTCTGAGCCCGTTGTTTTATTTCATAGCAACATCACAATGCAGTTGTAGATCTCCGTAGCAGCGTTATAATCCGGTTCAGACCACCTTACCGTGGCACCTGGATCAAGAGGAACATAAAGGAGTCAACGAGTGCCAGCTTGCTCGGGTCGCCCTTGAACGCGTTCAGTTTCTTGATCTATGGAAAAAATGCAGACAAAAGTGAGCTCTGCATTCATGTTTAGTATCCTGACTGTCTGCTGAACCATGCTTAGGTGTATTATTGTATGCACGCACACACACACGCGTGCACGCACACGCACACACACACACACACACACACACACACACACACACACACACACACACACACACCTCCTCTGTGTCGGGCAACAGCTTCAGCAGGTCTTTGAGCAGCTCTGCTCCATAGATCTTGCCTTCTCCTTTTCGTACGTCTTCCACTATGGAATGGTTAGACCTGGAAAACAGACGTTTTCTGGTATAATGCAGTGACCTACAGTATCACTTCAACCGTCTTCCCATAATCACACAGAGGTAAAATACATTATTTCCTATTTTCCTTCATACAGAGAGAGTGAGTGGTATCAAGCAATGATGCTCATTGGGAGAGAGGGACAAACACTAGGAATTAAATGACACCATTGTAACATTCAATCCGATGACTGGGTGTTCTCAGTCAACTCTGACAAAAGAGTCAAATGTCATGGAAATACGGATGGGAGCTACGCAAATAAGCTTCATATAGGGCGTCTGACGAGCCACTGCTTACATAATACTGTGAAGAGTTGGCCACAGAAGGCGGCAGACTGCTGAGCATCTAGACTGCGGCCAGAGCTAACCTTGTGAGATTAGTGTGTTCTAAAAAGAGTTCTAAAAAGTTCAAAAAATTTGAATAAGTAGCATAGCATTTGACCCCAATCTCCTAAAGATGTGATTTAATATAAGCAAACTTATTTATCTTCATTAAGGACAACCTGTAACATTCAATGTGCTGAAATAAGTGATGTAGATATATTAAATTGATAGAATTGATTTACTCTATCAAATTAAATACAAATCTATAGAATGTAAATGTAATTGAATTTAAACTTCTGAATTAGTTGTCTAACTCACATTCTATTCACATTATTAGTGGCAAATAAACAGCATCTTTTCTTGTTTGTTATGAATCTATCAATCAGTGCCATGACCAACCCAACTGCTACATTAGGATTGCAAGTACTGGGAGTTGAAATAAGAATAAATGTTGCTTCTTTCCTTCTAGTACCAAACTACTTACTTAATTTTTTATCCTTTTTTCGATACTGCATTCTACATGAACATACATATAACATGCTGTATTAATTACTACCGGGAAATTAAGCAGAAGTGGAAGCTGCTTGTCATTAAACCAGAGGCACAGGATGCTGACTGGCTCACTATCTGCTCCTTGTGAAAGAGGGTTAGGATGAGTGGATCCACCCCCCTGTGAGTATCACCTGCTCCGTCGGGCCATTCTCATTTAGGAGCTTGCAGAGTAGTATTAGTACTACGTCTATGACTACCGTTACGAATACTACCACGACTACTAACACGACTACTACTACTACTACTGTCTATTTACAAAAAGGATCAATGTTTGGCTTGGGATTGACCGAGACCTATAAATCCTATTCCTGAGCAGTTGAACGTGGATATAGGGGTTGTATGCAATCAACGGGGGTAATTTTGTTGCTTTAAAAGTACTCATGTGTGTAAATGTACTCATAAAATGACCAAACCTGCTGTGAAACTCAACAGACGGCTCTTGTAGACCCTGTTAGTTGCTTGATTTCCACTGTGGCAACTAGTGCTTTAAAACAGTGGTTCTCAACAGGGACCCCCAGAGGTCCTTCAAGAGGTTCCAGTGGGCCCCCAGCAAGATAAGAATCTTATCAAATGGAATGAAAAAGACTGAGAATCACTGCTTCATAACATCTCACCCATGGCACTCTGTGGTATTTCCAATTAAAGCCTCCCCTATAGTTTAGGCTACAGCCCCAAGCCGCCAGCAGCCATCCACAATACCCTGTCCTGAATACACATGTTAAAAGTTGAACCTTATTTCTAAGGCCTCTGGATTTTGGCTGTATGTTCTGGACTTTTGGCTCTCCTCACAACTTAATCCCGTTATACAACCACAAGGCGTTTCATTTCTTCCACACAGTGATCAATGGAATTATAATCATGCTGTACTGGGATTTATGTAAGCCAGCGAAAGGACAGCTTGAGGACTTACTTCTTGAACTGCTTGAGGAAAATGCCCACATTCATTCCCCTTTTGGAGTCCAGGATGCTGATCTGAAAACAAGTGAGCGACAACATGGGTCTTAACTTTGATATTACTGTAGATTCAGATTTAATACCACACATCAAAACATAAACTCCAGAGAAACACATCCGACAACCCTTCCCTTTACAGATTCGGGCTACCATGTCTGTGTATTGTACTGTATTTGAAATGGCCTAATTCATTGGGAACAATATCTGGATGCTCCTCAGCAGATTTTTTATCCTTTAAGTTTGCTGCCAAACTCAGTCCAAGCTGTGATTTGCTGTCTGAATCAGCGACAATTTGGGAAAATACTAGTTCTTGCAAGAGAGGCACGACTATGAACATGTTAAAACATTTGTAAGTAGTCATATTACCTGAGCACTTAAGCAGTTAGAATGGATTAGGCAATCGAAAAATAATCAGGTGAATGAGAAGAATAAGAAATGGTTTCCACACAATGGCCAGCCTTACAGGCTACTAGCCTTTTGTGTGACAGTGTACATGAAAATCCCTTGACGTAACTTCTAGTCAAATGATCGCCCTACAGGATACCTGAAATTCCACCTCCACTGCATGTGTGGTACACTGCACGGTTGCGAACAATGGCAATTGTTGGCTTGCATTGCATTAATTTAAAAGGTGAAGGTACAGTAAGCTCTCAAACAGGATTCTAGCCAATGCTTAATTATAGCATTTAGACGCAGCTGTGGGTGCAGCAATATGGCGGTGGGTGTGGGTGGTAAAAATAATATGCCAGTGGTAAATCTATGAGTCTATCATAACTTCATTCAAAGTGTTAATGTGAAATGTGAGATTTCTGACAATGAATATGGTCTGGATAAAAAGTCACCTGATACCTGATTTTAAACAGCCACACGCAGTTACATGGTTACATGGCGAATAAAATGGGGTGCAAAAACAAATACCCAGTGTTGGCTAGCATGTTAGTTCCTTATTTCATGTGAATCTGCAGCTGTCCAATAATGTTTGTGAAGTATTTATACCCAGAGCAGCGAAGGGGCAATCTTTCATATCATATGTCATATGCAGTCACAGTTATTATGGGTTGAGGAATCTTAATTTAAATTTATTGTCCCAATATTAAATTCCAATGAATGGCTCTTCTTCATAAGGTGTATGTGTATTGTTACACTATCATAGGCTTATACTATGAGTGTCATAAAATGAACAAAAAAAGTAATAAAATTGTTAATCGCAATTGTATTTATGGGAGTTAAACGTCAACTAAAATGTCACTATCGTGACCCATTTGTGACAACAATGGCTGTGGTATGAAGACCTAGCAAAACACAAAAGCACCACATAATGAGCTAATCAGCATATACAAAGCTTTAACAATCCCTTAAACACTCTATCCAAATTAATTAGATCAATTAAATGAATAATCTTGAAAATATTTCACTAGCCCTCAACATATATTCCTAAATATAAATCTTAAACAAAGCAAGAAATGCCTGTTTGCAAAGACGTATTATTCAGCTTGAGCAATGTTCTGTATAAAATGCATTCTGAGGATACTTCCTCTTTAGTTTGTAAATGTGTACATAGTGAAATTCTACGTTCTGAGAGTGTAATATAGATTGTGTTCTATAAGGTGTTCGTATAAAAATCTGCTTTGTGATGAATATAATGACTTCCTAGATTCAGTAAACTATGGAGACCAACTGTCAAGTGTTCATTTCAACTCCCACACAACAGACAGCCAGTCATGAGCTTGACTTATCCCAAAACCGATAGATTGTTTTGTCCTCTTTTCCATTGTCAAGAGACAAGATAAGATAAGGTCTTTATTGATCCCTAGAGGGGAATTTCAGGGGTTACAGCAGCTCAGTAAGGGAACATGATACTTTACACTACATAACATTATATCACATTGCATCATTTTCGACACTTTTGTAAGTAACTTACAATAAGTGCATTTTGTCAGTAGCAGTCAAACGCACTGTATATCATAGCTACAGCCAGCTAAACCTTCTATTGGAATAAGTAACATTAGAGGTAGATGGGGGATAGAGATCCTTATGAAAGAGAGAGGTCAATACAAGAGGGGTCCTGATGATACAGGAATACAGTAAAGTAAGAGTATGTTCAAGGACAGTTTTGAAATAATCCCTTCATTATATAGTTTGATATGGCCATCAACTCAGCCAACAGTGTTTACCTCCCTATTCCAATCACCCGGACTCACCTCGTTCTTGCTGCTCTCCTTGAAGGACCGGGAACGCGTGACGCGGGCCGAGG
>OMKR01050277.1:0-11172 GCA_900302355.1 Cyttopsis rosea | reverse complement strand
TCTCCCTCGCTCTGACTCTCTTTTTCTCTCTCTCCGTCACTCTGACTCTCTCTTTGTATCTGACTCTCTCACTCACTCTCACTTAATTCATTTCAAAGTGAATTGAAAACTCTCTCTCTCTGTCTCTCTCTCTCTTTCTATCTCTCTCTCTCTCTCTCTCTCTCTCTCTCTCTCTCTCTCTCTCTCTCTCTCTCTCTCTCTCTCCCTCTCTCTCTCTCTCTCTCTCTCCCTCCCCCTCTCTCTCTCTCTCTCTCTCTCTCTCTCTCTCTCTCTCTCTCTCTCTCTCGACAGATGTATTCCACTCATTACATGTAAATGATGGGCCTATAGCGACAGAATGATGGATGCAAACTCTCTTTCTCTCTCTCCGTCCTTCTGTTTGACTTGTATATTACAGTCATTTGGTCTGAAGTTATGGCTCCATAATGGCAGGAGATTTCTATTTCCTGGTTAAACCGACAGTGCCTCCTAATTCCTGTACAATCTCTACATTACTTCCAGATTAGGCGCCCTTGTCAACAACGCTAGGACTTTTAAACTTCATCTCCGCTCGTTCCTCCATTCATCCCTCCTTCTTCTCCGCCATGCATCGATGTATGAATCAAGTCTTTCCGACACGTTTCTGATGCTACTTCTCCATCTGTCTTCCAGGGACGGTTGCAGTCGTCAATCTGTCATTCATCCATCCTTCTACTTCCTACCTAGTTATCTAGTTATCCATCCATCTCTCCATCCATCAGCCATCTCCGTCCCTATCTATCTAGTTACCTAGTTATCCATCCACCCATCTACTTCCCTATCTACTTAGTTATCCATCCATCCATCCATCTACTTCCCTATCTTCGCCTAGACAGGATAATGGTGTCCTGTGAAGAAGACGTTATATGCAGATTGCTCCTCATTTGATGCAGTTGACTCTGCATAAGATGCTTTCATCAAGTGGAAACAAATTCTGAATAATCGGGGCAGTATGAACAACCTTTATGGTGTCTTTGTTTTTTAAAAAGTCACTTTTATGAAGAGTAAAGTAATCTTCAAATTCCGAGTACAAATACTGAAGACTGAACTCATCAGAAATTCCAAAGGTCTCCTTCACAACAGTTTGCAACTCCTCCACAGTGGGTGGGATTCCTGATGGAAGAACCAACTTCTCAAGGTGCCATGCTTCTCAAGGTGGCATGCCATGCCATGCCGATGGTCCATCCAAAACCAACAATATTCAGAAAAATGTCCCATTGGACATGGACAACACCCTAACCCTAACCCTAACCCTAACCCTAACCATCTCTAAGCTTATACCTAAACTTAACCATCTCTAATCTCATACCTAAACTCAACCAAACCATCTCTAACCTGACATTTTGCGGTTTCGGAATAATGGGCCATCCGAACAATGGGCGGTCCCTCTTCTCAATTCGGTCATCAATTATTACTCTGAGCTTTGCCTCCATCTCTGCCAGCCTGACAAGAATGTGAATGAACAAAAGTTCAATAGCATCACAAGCAGAAGCTTATAGATGAGACCAGACATACAGTGATGAAGAGCCTGGAGTGTGCCACCAGATTAAATAGAGTTAACATTTCAATAATTAATTAACTCAAAGAGAATGGTAATGAAAATATAATTACATTTTCCAATTAAAATTATATTCCCATATTCTATCTTTAAATGATAAATCGATAACTGAATTTGAAAACGGAATTACAAATTGTTGTAGTCTTTGTAATTACAAAATATCTTTTATAAAACTATTTTAAATGTACTGTATGTTTTTTCTGGGAATATTGTGTAATTCTCTGTCAGATTGAGCAGAACATGGAGAGAAGGATCTGAGACTGGTCTGTCTCAGTAACTGGCTGAATGTAAAAGAGGACTAAGCCCAATTGCTGTTTCGTTTTTAGACTTCATTGTAGAAATTCAACTGGCACTTTAACATATAGGCCTGGGTTTTGTTATTATTTCTCTTAGTGCATATAAGAAATATGCCTTTCAAGCTGGCAGTCAGTTTTGACGACCTTGATGGTTTTATTGAAAGTCTGTAGTTCACAGGAGTGAATCTGTGTTCAAAATTAAAAAGATGCTATTAAACAACAGTATTTGAATTTAAATTTACTTCCTATGTTGATTCTACATTAATTCCGTGATTTTACATTTAAATATCCAAAAAAGTGATTAATCGCAATTAATCACAGCAAATTGTGCAATCAATTACTTTTTATTTAATACCGGCTATTTAAAATGTATCCGTTTGTAGAAATAAACACCATAAAAGTCTATAATTATTCATCTTTATCTCTCTTTATATCTCATCTCTATAATTATTATCCAGCCAGAGTGAGTGTTTTTGTTCTTAGACAAATTGGCAGCAAAAGTGTCGCGCGCAGAAACCGTCAAATCTACGGACACAAATTAATAAAATTTGAATTCAGGGCTGTCCACAGACGCCGTCATCCAAGTTTGATCCAAATCGGAGGATTTTTGGAGGAGAAGTTAGTTAAATACGATATTTTCACCCCTGTTGGCAAAACCAAAAGGTCATGTGACAACACAGCAGACGATTGATTGGTCACATGTTACAGCCATTGCCGTTACAGTCGAGATGGCGGCACGCATACACTACGAAGTGGGGCAAGAGAGCCGGCCTACGAGCGAGGCTACGGGCTAACCCACACAGACCAGCCCTGCCAGGTCTCTTCCTCACCAACACAAGATGGACGAAATAAGACTGAGGATTACTTCACAACATGCATAGCTGTGTGACGATCATTACATAGATTTGGCCGGACAGCATCATTCCCGACGCGGCTATCGCGCTAACGGGTCGCTCTCTTTACCGAGCAGACAGGACTGCAGACTCCGGTAAGAGGAGTGTTCATATATGTTAAAAATGACTGGTGTACAGCTAAGGACATTGTTGGGACACACTGTTCCCCAGACATAGAATACTGTGAAATGCAGACCCTTCTTTATCACATCTCACTGGAAATGAATTCGTTTGAAAAAGGAGGAGGCATATAAGAGTGGCGACATAGAAGAGTTTAAAGTGGAACAAACACAAGTTTGGCAAGGCGGTTACATACATTTATTTGTATTAGCCCTTAGATAATAAGCCAAATTCCAAATTAATCTTAATCTACAATAAACGTTCTATTTCATAGTTGTTGTGGATACATACTGTATGATATTATCATAGCAATAGTCAAAGCCAGATTGGTTGCCATTATAACATAAGTGTGTATTCCATTACAGACAATTAATTTGGTTATATGTCATCTTGAATTGTAGTTAGTTATAACATTAACCTTAATAAATTCTTCATTATTGCGAATACAGCTTGTACATCGTTTCGTCACACCGTCACACATGTCACACACACTAACCTGGACCCTGTGCATTGTCGCCTGTAGCTATATTTATGATTATAACTGTCATGAAATTTCTAAAAAGTCAGGAAAAAAGGACACTGTATTGTTATTTCCATATTATGGGCTACAATACAGATATTGTAAGATGTAAAGGTTAACATTATTTATTTCAATTACCTAAAATGAAAAACAACAGATGTGACGTTTGAGTGTAACCAAGCGTTTTCCTCCCACACTGTACTTAGCCAAGGGGTACACATCACCAAGTTTCTGCTGTTTCTAAAGAGCTATTTTCCCAGTGTCCCAGTGTGAAAAGATCTTAGATACTCTTCATACCAAGCAGCAAGTAACTTTACAATAAAATGTACACAGTTGTCCAAAATGGCTATCTGAATAATGTCAGCAAAGTCAGGTAGTGCCAGTAGAGCCATAAGACAAGATTTTTCTACAAGACATCAGATGATGATAGCATACCACTTGCAGACAGGTTTTGGAAAACAGGTATTGTGTTCAGCAGAAGAAAGCCAATTCTAAGTACGATGCACTTTCCTGACACAATCTAAACTAGTGCCCTCACCATCACTGGCCTCTGGTAAATCACAATGGTCAACAGTCTGATTATGGTGACTCTCATACACGTCTTGCTTAAAATCACTCAAAGAATAGGATTTGTGTCTTTTGCTTCTGTGTTTCAGAAATGTATTGTATATATTTGTCCGAAGGTTGCATCCATCAAATACACAAAAGACAATTTTGTGGCTCTTCAGTTGATTTCCACAACAAATGTATCGTGTTCCATAGTAGGTGACAGTGTTGGCTAACTGCACAGTAGACAGAAGCAGTGATGTTTCTCTTAAAGCTTCCTTTATGTCTGAATGCAGCACAAAGGAACAGACATTTTTGTGTCACACAATGCCTGTTTTCCAACATCTGTCTGCAAGTGGTATGCCATTATCCTCTGATGTCTGGTAGAAAGGGTCAACAACACATTTTTTTTAATTCTTAAAAAGCCTTAAAAAAGCTGTGATTAGCTTCAAAGCACATTGTCCATACCAGAGGCCGATATTCTTCAATCAGTGCAGGATAGTGTAAAAAAAAATGGTGTTTGGGTGTCAGTGTCTCTTCAGGAAAAACTGCTAAGAATCTGTCACAATGTTCATATATTTTAAAGTCAACGTATGCAATAGTTTCAACTGTGTGAATAGGGGCAACCAACCTGCAAGGCAGAATCACCCTTAGGTACCCGCAAACCAACAATGAGTGGCAACAACCGTATTAGGGCCCAATTTTCATGGGCATTTCCACCTATAGTTCTGTGATGAATGTAGGGATTGCTTGAGGCCTGTTGGCTTTGTCTGAGCCCTTATAGGGAAAATGTGTGACTAACTCGTTGAGTGCAGTCAAATTGAAATACTTCTTTGTGAAAATGTGAAAACACAATGCTAGTTCCCTTCAGACTATGCCTTCAAAAAGGTGATGTACTACATCTGGTGGGTACCCAGAGAAAAGGTGAAAGTTATTACACATAGCTTGCACATGCAAATTATGGTCCGCACTGTGTCTGGTTCTCTGAAGAATGTCCAGATCTTTCATTTTGTATTCAAACTGTTTGACAGCTTTGCAAAGTAAAGTTAGTTATATTGATCTTAATCCAGATTGCAACTTGGATGGCACATTTGCCAAAATCCAATAAACGGTTGATATTTTATGTTTTTTTCTCGAAGTTCCTAGTGGTTTACAGCTCAAAGTCGTCAACATAAAGGATTATAGAGAGTCTTGTTTCTTCTCCAGCATAGAAATTTGCTTGAAATTTTGCCATAACAAATTTACTTACTATATCCAGTACTGTTTGATTGTCTGGATAAGATTCCCTCTGCAATGTATTTATTCTTCAAGACACCCTGCAAAGTCTCGAGAATAGGCACATATTGAAAGGTCTTGTTCTTTTGAGAATCAAGAATATATTCAATAGGATCAACACACTGGAAATGCACCTTAAAATAACTTCTTCGAACCAAGTGGACCACCTTCTCCAAGTGCTGTACTAATGGGATGAAAGTTTCACAACTGTTCTGCCAAGTCAGTAATTATGGCATGGTCAACAATGCATTTATTAAACTTCAATATTGAACCAAGTATGTTTCTAACAACTGCAACAGATGCTGAAGATGAAATAAACTGAAGGTCTTCAACCAAGGCATCAATGCACTTCACTGAGGCATTATAGATGCTTTCTAGCTTCAGCGGAAGTAAGCCAATTCTTTGATGAAATAAGTGCAATGCATTTTCCTGATAACAATCTAAACTAGTGCCCTCAGCATCACTGGCCTTCGGGAAATCAAAATGGTCAACAGTCTGATTATAGTGACTCTCATACACGTCTTGCTTAACCTCTTAAGCTTCAGGCCCATTTCTTGGGTTCCGAGTGAGGTGGAGGTGTTGGAGTTTGTTGGTGCCACATACAAGTGCCTTACACCTTCAGAAATCTGATATCATTGGATCATTTGAGATGCAGCTTGACATTGTATGTCAATCTTTTCTATCAATTAAAAGGTAATAAACATTATATTTTTTATTCCGCCTGATAAAATTATTTTTATTTTGAAGGCTTTAAACATTATACTCATGCCTAATGATGGCCATTCCCATGCTTAAGTATGTGTGATTAGTGAACCAAGTTCTGGGTTGATACCATAAATTATACAGCTTTTGTACACTTTCTAGACATTTATGACCATTCAGGAATGGGGAAAAAGGGTCCAAAATCCCCACAAACAGTTGAAGACCTCATGACCGTGAAAAACACTTTAGAAAACTTAATGCTTTGATGCAGCATCAATAACCTTTGAAAAATGGAGATTTGGGTGAATTTGACCATTTTGATGATTGGATGACAATGAAAATGGCTCAGAAAAACCCACTTATCTTCAATGTCCACAATGTCCAAAGGGACACATTTCATCTCACATGTATGCAATTGGGCTCTTTGGATTCACAAGAGTCTCAGCTTTCTAGCAATACTCAATTTATACAATTCCATGATTGTTATTGTTGATAGGTACCAGTGTGCAGAAATATGGAAAAGAAGATAAGACAAACAGAACATATTTTCATCTGCATGGAGTACTGGCACAATCTCGTGGCCTGAAGCTAACTTAGCCTCTGTAGTTGTTTGCATCCAATATGGTTGGGAAACGGAGGCTCTTGCAGTTCTAATGAGCCCAGTTTCATCCATATATCTTGATGTGAGAGGTCAGGGGACCCGTTTAAACTTAACTTAACTTTTGTCAAAAAAGATTGCCGACTTTGGAGCTACATTACGCCTGCTTCCCAGGAAGTTAGCATGACATGCTAGGCCCTTATCTCCGTTTTTTGTTGATAGTGGAAGCGGCGGCGCTAAGAGGTTAAATCACTCAAAGAATAGGATTTGTGTCTTGCTTTTGTGTTTCAGAAATGTATTGTATATATTTGTCCAAAAGTTGCATCCTTCAAATACACAAAAGAATTTCCAATATGCTGAAAGTAGTCCTTCTCTGTAGAACAACAAGCATTGCAAACTAAACACTTAAAAGCAGAGATGATTCCTGGCTGTAGAGTTTCTTGCATGATATCTGGACAAATGTGTGTGGAGGGGACTCTGCATTTTAAATGTGCAAGGGCAACTTTCATATAGACATGGCTGGGATTGCCCACGATCAAATGTTGCATGTTGTAGTCTATAATGCTTTAGTAGATTCCTCATTGTGGCAGACAAAGACTTGCATATCTTATACTGCCATCCCATAGGCCAAAACAAAAAGAAAAAACAGGTCTTATTCATTTAAGCCCCTTTCACACATAGTTCCTGGAAAATTACTGGGATAACCTTTCCAGCACCGCTAGTGAGTTTCACTATTCAACATCATTTCATTTAACATACAGCTACATCCAGGAAAATTTCCATCTTGCCCCTTTTCAAACGTACCATGATAATGCCAGAATAGATGCAGCAATGGACAGTCGTCACAGAAGTCACCCGGTGCAGACAAAGCACGGCACACAGAGTCATTCATTTTTGTTCTGCTGAAAAACTGCACAAAAAAAGTCATTTGCAAAAGAAAACGGCAATTTGAATCGGCCATGAAAAATAATAATCGGTGCCTTGTTGAATATTATTCAACATGTTTGCGAGACGAGTTGTTTTTTCGTGATCTACTTGAATCAGAAACACGCATTCGATCCATTAAAAGGAACATTAAAAGACTGTTGGATGTGGAAGTGAACATAGACAGGGACAGCGGGGTCTTGTGATTGGTTCACTCGCTCAATGTGACAGCCGTCAGACGGAGTTAACCCTTTACGTGCTTGACCCGGCAATGTTACCGCTTCCATTCAAACCACAGCCGTCCTGGCATTTTCCCGGAAATGATACTATGTCTTGAGATGGGAAATTGCAGACACAGATTCCCTTAATATCGATCCCTGCTCCCATTCAAACATGACCCAATACAGGAACGGTCCCAGAACATTGCCGGGAAAGACATGTGTGAAAGGGGCTTTAGTGTATAACTATTTGCCGAGTGATGTAGGTTACTAGTTATACAATAGATCTACAAATTAAATAATGTCACCTAGTTATATAATTAATAATTTGTTAAATATAGATCAGGATGATAATACCATTGTTTCTCATTTAATTCTGATCAGAAATGTCTCATAACAAAAACTTTCCATACTAAATAAATTGCCACAAACATATACATGGACCATGTAAGTATTATGTCAAACTTACAGTCTTTTTATACTTGAATCCCAAAAACTGTTTACTCCACCTAATCAAATCTTAACTGAATTTAAGTACAAAGAACACTAAACATAGCTAGGTGCGGTGGAAATAGTTCCAAGTCCGTATCAGAGACATCCATATATCAGATGTAAGGCCAATACCTCGAATCACATTGGGATAATAAGAGAACATCTGTTTATGGGTACAGAGAAGTGGCCAAAGAGGTCTATGATCTTGCTTAAGTACTCCATTTAAAGTAGCCACTGAAAACTACTGACACACTTACAGTAGAGTTGCTTCCATAAAATATGGCAAATCATAAAAAACTGTGGCGTACAACAATAATTATTAAAGCTTATTAAACCTTTGTAGATCCTTTACTTTGAGGGTATGCTAAGGAACACTGAAACGTGTCATATGCAAATAAGAATGAGGCTGAGAGTAAACCTGACCAAGAACATTTCTAATATCAAATGATGTGACGTTTCATCATAAGTTATCTTTTAAGCCTACAAGTGTGTTCTTCCTCACTTTAAATGGTTGAAACATTATCAGCCAAATCATTTATAAAGGAAAAGTATTCTGGTCATTTGTTTCCATGTGAATATGGTCTCTCTTTCTGGTATTTATTTTGGTCTCATCATTCTACAAGAATATCCAGCACCTATGAGTGATTTACTCTGTTCCGTGGATACACACTGTTGGCAGTATGTCTTCTATGTTTAACTATATTGTGAGAAAAAGCAGATATCGCGTAGAATTTGGATATACTGAGCATGACATGCTAACATAATATGTACAGTGTTAAATGTGTAAGAGAGTAATGTGTACTGCCTTCTCTCAAAATATATATTTTTTGCAATTGTGAACAATAGCAAGTTCAGATACACAATTTCAGCCAGTTGGCCAATCATATGGTTCACTGCTGCTCAGTCAGGAGGTGTCTATGGACTCTGCATTTGAAGGCCTGAAGACCAGAGTCTGTTATGGTTCAATAACATGTTCTTGAAGGCTATTCCACACACGGACAACAGTGTTTAAGAAGCTTCTATCCAAGGAGCATGTGACTGACTGAGAAGACTGGGAGGGTGAGAACATGGTTTGGCATGGATGTGCATAGACGGGTGGTGCGTCATCTATTGTATGGTGGATGGAGCATACTTTGGAGGTCTATGTGGCAGTGGTGGGTGTGCATCTTGTACAGGACTGTAGCAGCAGCAACCCGTCATCTGTGGCTGGGGCTGGGGATGGCGAGTTGTGTGCAGGCAGTGTCCTGGTCCACTCCAATCACTTGCAGGGCCTTCTTCTGGATGTTGTCAAGCAGGCCGAGGTGAGTAGGTGGGGCACTCATCCAGCTCAGGGAAGTAAACTTCATGATGCTGCAGACCTGTGCTTTATAGACAGTGGCTCAGCTCTGAGTATTGAGTTTACTGGCCACCCTCCTCAGTGCTCCCAGTTTTTGACCTGCCTGGTGGAGATGTTGGTTAGGTGTTTAGAACATAATTGTTTGCTGTCAATTGTGACTCCCAGGATGTCAAGCTCTTTAGTGGTGGCTAGCTGCTGACCATCACAGTGAAGGTCCAGCTTCGATGGAATCCTCTTCCTTGAGAGTGTCATGATCTTGGTGTGAATGGTTCGAATGGTCTTCCATCTATCTCCCAGATGTTCATTTGGTGGAGATCCATGTTCAGCCTAGCCTCCACTTCTGCCCTCTCTGCTGAAGACCTTACACAGGTGCAAAAGGTTGAGTTGTCGGCATACAGTTGTAGCTCATTCTCACAGACATCAACCAGGTCGTCAATGAAGATGGAGGATAGGAGGGGACCAAGAATCGAGCCTTGTGGTACTGAAGCATTGATTGAGCGGGGTTCCGAGGCCTGGCCTGACAGGCCAACTCTGATGGATCTGTTGGAAAGGTAGCTCTGGAGCCATGAAAGCAGCTTCCCTGACAACCCTTTGGAGTGCAGTTTGGCTATCAGTCCTTGGTGCCAAACTTTGTCAAATGCCCCGTGGATATCCAGGGCTATGACGTAGATTTCCTCTCCCAGGTCCAGGGAGTTGTTCCACCTCTGGCACAGGATGTTTAGAAGGTCTGCGGGGCTGTGTCCTGGTCTGAATCCAAACTGTCTAGAGGATATCAGATTGTTGTTAAGAATGTACCTCTGTAGCTGTTGGTTCACTGCTGCTTCCATAACCTTGCTTATGATGGAGAGCAGGGATATGGGGCGGTATTTGGATGGGTATGCTTTGGAGTCCTTCTTGTGTCATGGTATAACAGAGGCCATCTTCCACTAGCTTTCGGAAAATTCCACTTGAAATGCAATGATTGAAGAGGTGACACAGAGGACTGCGCTCTTTGAGGGCCCTGGTGGGGATTTGATCTGGACCATGTCAGGCTTCAAGTGCCTCAGGAGTATGTTGATGTCCTTGGGTTTGAATTGAATGGTCTCGATAAAGCAGATAGTCGATTGTTTGACGTGTCTTCCGATGCAGCTGTCCTCTGAAGTGAACATTTAGTTTCTTAAGGTTAAAAATTTGATTGATTACCTATAGTTAAGAGGCTTTGATGTTCCTTTGATGTGGTTTCTTAATCTTTCTTAATGTCCCATGTGATGACCTAACCCCACCCCCACTCAATGACCTAATCAAAGTCCCACACCACCTCCCACCCAACCACGTGGTGCGTGGCTCCACCCACCCGTGATACAAATTCAAATCGGTAGGGGGTTATAAAAGAGCCTCGAGAAGCAGTTAGAGAGGCGGATAGAACACCAAAGAGCAACAACAAAATGGGATCTGAATGTGAAGAGAAAGAGAATATACCGAACGCCCTGAAGAAGGCTTTTTACAATCCCGGACAGCGCTGGACTGGTAATCTGGCGTACCGGGAATTTTCCCGGTGGGCTGGTGCACCTTGGGGCCGACTGGCACAGCTTGGGGCCGACGGCGCACCTCGGCGTGCCAGCGATCGGTGTGCCAGCGATCGGTGTGCCAGCACGGTCGGCGCGCCAGCGCGATCGGCGCGCCAGCGCGATCGGTGT
>OMKR01050276.1:15266-26642 GCA_900302355.1 Cyttopsis rosea | reverse complement strand
TATATGCATATAATCACAAGGTTATATTAATTATGTTTTATTTCTGTTCATGTTTACATCCTATTTATAATATGTTTGAGGTATTATTATTATTATAAATACGATCCTCAGACTCTGGCTCGAACTGCTGAGTTTATTACATAGTTAACAAAAAAAACACCAATAATTTGAGTTATTTCATATTTATTGAACAATGTTGAGTATGATAATGCCACTCTAATAATGTAGTATAAAAATTAAAAAAACAGGTACAAATAACAACATACAAGACAAGGCAGTGTAAACAACATCCATAACAAGATCAACGAAACAGATTTCATCTTCAGGACCTGATCCCGCCGAGTGTTCTTTACAAAAACATGGGACTCAAAACGAGGCTCGGTCCCGACGAGGAACCAACGTAGTGTTTTTCCTTGTAGATTTTAGGAATTCATATCAAACACATGATGCTGAAAAAAGGCCAAAAGAAATTCAGTCCATATTTTCTGGGTGTACAAATGTAAAACGTACAGAATATTATTTTTTTACATAATAAAAGCTGAAAATATCACTTTACATTTAAAAATGACCCTCTTCAAGTCAAAGCTGAACCTAAAGACAGAAGGTGGTTCTTGCGTTCGGAGATCGATCCTTCCTCACTGCTGGACTCCTCTTCATCAGATGAAGGTCATCCAACACGAATCTCCTACCTGCTGCTACATGGAACCGCCTACCCACAATGCACTTTTAATACTAATATGTCCCGAAAACCCTCCACTGCTACTGCAGCTCAATTGGGACAGTGAAATGGCGTTTGCTAGCCTGGCATCGCCAGACCTCTCAGTTCATTTTCGATTTCCAAGGGGAGTTGTCAACGGGCGCAGAATGTCTCTGGACGCAATTGGATAGACCTACAACCAATCAGAGCAACGACACTTGTGACGTAGCGCTGCATAGCCGCTGGTTAGCGGGTTAGCGCTGCAAACCCGCCCCATATTAGATAAACTGTTGTGAATGGCCCGACGGTCGGCTGGAAATCTGTCTGAACGGGAAGGGGACCAGACCCATCTGCCAGAGCAAATAAAACATGAGCTCGCAGATTCGTCTGGTTCCCAGGCTAGGCGTTTGTAGGAAAGCAGTTGTATCGGAAAAACAGAAGCAGCGACTCGCTCTGGTTTCAGGACGCAGCTCAGGCAGGTTGGAGGTGGAGTGCTTTTGAAGGCGCCGCCTGATTGGCCGAAGCCCGCTAATGCCGCTTGAGCTTGTCGATGTGGAAGGTGAGTTTGAGGGCGGGGCCGAGCTTCAGGCCCATATATTTCGTCATCATGTCGCTGCGCAGCAACAGCAGTGCTTTGCCGTCAATCTCCTGTGAGGAGTGAAGGAAAGAAGATGACACCTCGATCATAGAAGATTTTACAGAATAATATATGATATATATACCACGATAGATATTCATTTGTTCCACATCCCATGTTATAAACGATTCTGCCTTTTTCTGTGGCATACCGTGTCGTTTTAATTCTTTCTGTTAGTCTTAAGTCTCATTATATTATGTTTATTGTGGTTTCAGAATTGAGATCTGGAGTCCAGTCATTATTTTGTTTTGGTTCGTTTAAGGGAGTCACTGGTTCCGACGATCCAACGCGCTGTTGGACCATGTGTCATGTCTTATGTTTCTTTTGCCAGATCTCCAGCCCTGCAAGTGTTTTGAGTTGTTTTGGATTTGAGACTTTTTGTTAAATAAACATTTTTTTGCTACATCTGGACTTTGGGCTCTTTGGGTCGACTCTTAATATGTTGTGACCTCGATTAAAGAAGCTGCTTTGATGAGGTTGTAACTATGTTCATCACATTGAACTATCATTTTCTACGGTTTCTAAAACACCTACTGGATGCATGAGGTATTGCAAGTGTAAAACCACACCCTGGAAGCAGATTCACCGGATCATGCGATTAATCTGAGCTGTGATTCGTTGGATGGAGCAGCTTCACCCGTGCTGAGACGACATACGTACGTGTTTCCTGAACAGGTCAGCGTGCGGCGCTAGCACTGGGTCGATCTCTCTGATGTACTGCATCACTTCCTCCACCGTCCAGAGGTTGGGGTCCTGAGCGCTGGGCCTGGGGCTGTCCCGCACGCTGCCTGAGCCTGCGGAAGAGCAGCCAGTCAGTACAGATACTGAACCAGTTTAGCATGAATGAATAGACAGTTATCAAGGTTCGGACACGTGAGATGAGGTGAAAGTTCAAAGTTCTACAACAGTACTTATGGAAATACAGCTTATTACACGGTTCTGTGGAATACTCAATTATGTTTGGTCAATAGCGGCAATCGGGTCAATTATTTCTGAATAATGACTATCGCCACGGGAAACCACTTCTCCGCCTGGTTTAACGTCCCTATCCCTCCGCCTACATGCTAATGCTAACACTAGCTACTGGCGCCATCTTGTGACGCTACATAGAAACTACAAAGGAAGACTTGGGAGAGATTAATGTGGACGTCGATAATAAAATCCCCATTCAGCATGTTATTATTATTATTATTATTATTATTATTTCACAATCAATGTAAATGTACAATTTAACATTAATATAAGTAAATAGGTTTGTCATATGTAGGCCAAATATATATGCCAAATTATGTTGGCCCAGCTATCATAATAAATCATCTACCAAATTATCTATCTCTATCACTCACCTGCGGAGTTGAGCTGAAGCAGCTTGGGGGTCTGACCCACTGAGCCGGGAGACAGGGGGCTTTTCTTTAAGTGCTCTGACCCCCCAACACCGTTCTCCATAAAGGACTCGCCTGAGGAAGCACAACAAACAGGACAACACCGACAGGACGTTAGACACAGACTCTTAATTAAGCGTCATCTGGTTATTAAATATCTAATGACAAATAAATTATGATCAGAATATAGGACATGAAATGTCTCATATTATGCGGAGTTTTGTCTGGAAAAACATAGTTAATTTTGACCAAAACAATGTGTGAATCTCTTTTGCTTTAAAAATTTAAAACCAGACATAACAGAACCAAATGTAAAAGATCAATCTTTCTAAGCCACAGATCACACAAGGCTGTTCACAAGACGCTAAATTGAGATCAGAATCTGACACGGTACCATCGGCAGAGTGGCGGTGGGCTTTGGCCAGCTTGTGGGGGGGTCCGTACGGGTCCTGGGAGAAGCGCTTGGTGCCCCGACCGGGTCCAGTCGCCAAACTATCAGCGAAACCTCTCCGCTCTGACACACAGAGAGAAACACAAGATGTAATAAACATAATGACGTGTGTTTTATGGGTGGTGTGTAACCGGTGTCAGATATCAGTCTCATACAAAATAGTGCATCTTATAGAATCAGAATCTTTTTATTTGGCCAAGTTCATTTTCATATACAGGGAATTAGGTGCATTATTCTATAGCGATAGATTGTTACATCGTTCCCACTAATATCATCATGAAATGCCTACGAAATGCTATTTGTCAATATGGAGTATGACAAGACTATGTGAAAGTGAGCCACTGCCAGGCAGTTCTAATATAATATTAATAAACTCTATTTGTATAGCACAATTCATACAAGATGTATGAATGTATGAACTCAAAAGTGCTTCACAAAAAGTAAAATGTGCTGAAAAAAAAATACAAATAATAAAAAAAAAATAATGAAGTAAAGTATATAAGTAATAAACATAGAAAATTAAAAATTTGTTTTGTAAATGTAAAAGATAATTTAAAAAAAATACAGTATTTTTATTTCTTTCAGCAATTGTGGAAGGACCAACACATGATTATTAAAAGATAGGTTAAAAAGGTAAGTTTTCAGCTGACACTTAAAGGAATTTATTTATAAACTATTCAAAATTCTAAATATATCTCTATTATTATTGTAATTATTCTTTTTGCGGCCCCTGACCTGCAGAGTGTGGGGGTGTGTGGAAGTGCAGGCCCCCGCGGGCCACCGGCTGGCTGCCAAACAGGGCGTCACAGTGCAGGTTGTGGCAGAGTTTCTCCAGGAAGCGCAGGACGTAGGTGACGCTGCTCGCCGTGGGGAGCGTCAGCGTGTGCTGCTGCTTCTCAAAGTACGCTGGGAGAGGGGTCAGAGGTCAGGTGCTTCAACGTCATCACTTTTAACATTTAAAAGTATGTTTACATTGTTAGAGTATTAATGACATGGATTTGGAGTAAAAGTCACAGGATCTTGACTCAGAAACACTTGACTTCACTGAGAAACCGCTACAGAATCAATGCCACGCCCACCCGGGAATTGTTTCTCCCACTTTCTTTCTCTCATTCTGTGAACAAGATAAACATTCACTACTTCCATCTTATCAGTCAATATTTAAAAGTATATTCAGACTTTGCCCGCGGTGTCTGGAGCAGCGCAGACCATACCGCGGCACCACTCCAGCGGCTCCACTCACTGGCGCTCTAGCCGTGAGTGGAGTTACTCAGATGGGGGGCGGTTCTAATGCTGTCACACCTGACGTAGGGTGTGATAGCAAACTTGAACAGCGTGTTTATTTAGACCGAGGCAGAGCAATTTAACACTGAAAAAGTGAGTTTTTCATGATATGCCCCCTTTAAAGCATCCCTATCTAGCTTGCTACAGCGTGGTAACCCTAGCAACACCAACAACAACAACCATGCAGGTGTTTGTTTACGTGCGGCATCTTCCGTCCCTCTGGTTGAAAACTCTGTCAGACGGCACCCTACCCGAGATGAGCTCCCCGCCGTGGCCCGGCTTCAGGCAGGAGAACACGGTGCTCTGGTTGTGCGCCGAGTCCACGCAGGCCTGGACGCACTGCTGTAGCACGGACGACGCCCGGCCCGGCCCAAAGTGGTCCGGCAGCTGCTGGAGCCGCCGCTGATCCAGGTGCGGCCCCACCTTGCCGTACTTGTTCAGGTACACACAGACTGGGGTATGGAGGAGGGGGTGGGGGGTCAAAAGTCAGAAATCTGTATAGATGCTGGGACAACAGATTAACAGTCTGATATCAAGATAAAACATCTGGATCAGAGAAAGTAATTTTTTGTACATGATTCATGATAACAATTATTGAATTTTAATTTGATTAATTGTTTGCGTGTCCAGTAGAGTTCTATTAAATGAATCGTTCCAAGACAAAGACAAGATAAATCCACAATGTTGATCCTTGTGACAAATGTATTTGTAATAGCAAACCGAAATCGAAGTGTGTGTGTGTGTGTGTGTGTGTGTGTGTGTGTGTGTGTGTGTGTGTGTGTGTGTGTGTGTGTGAGAGAGTGTGTGTCCTACCCGTGGGGGCGTTTAGTGCAGAGTTGGGGATGGTTGCGTTGTCCTGTGGCACAGTGCTGGTATCTGGCTCTGGGGTGCTGCTGGTCGGGGACGTGGGCACTGGGTGAGGAACCACCCGGGGCTTCCTCTGGACACACACCAACAAAAGAATAACCGTCACTCACCATGGCACGATTACAGACCCTGAAGGACCATTTATAATTATTAATATTTCAATAAACAACACCACCATCTCCATTGCAAGCGTTTTTGGCCATAATGGCAATAGCACACACACACAAATTTAGTGCACGTTATTAGGACGGGTGGTGATGCCTGATCTGTGTTCAGAGCCGTTATAACCGTGACAAACCGAGCGCTTTACACCTGCTGCCAGTTAATCTGCTGCGCTGTGTGAACGCTGTTCAGACTGGATTCTCACTGCGTCGCTCCCGCTAAATTAACTGAATCTGACTCTGACTCACACTTCAGCTGCGAGTTTAAAAGGAATCCTTTGGCAAAACCGCTTGCCAACCCCCCCAAAAACATTGCTACTTGTGAACAACAAGTGATAGTCGTTTTTGTGTTGCCAACATCAGATGGAGAGAAAAAGCATTTGGACAAAACCACATTTGACCCCTAACTGTCTCCGTATCTCACTATATTATAATGATGCTGTTGATATTTAGGTTTATTTTGCTGTAGATTGGATTATTATTGCTCTCATTGAATGTACAACGTGCAGAAAATTGCATTATATGGCCAGGAACAAGTGCTAAACTGTAATTAGTCAGAGGAGACTCTCTTCAACAGGACTGAACCCAAAGAAGGAACTGAAGGAACAGCAATTCTTTATTAGATGAAAATGTCTAATATTTGGATGTCTACTGAGCATTCCTCAAAGTCAAACATTCAAATATGCTCCCGGTCCTCCACAACACCCATAGGCTACTACTGGTTGAAGGGGACAAGAGCTTCATCCAATTGTGATCTGAGCATCCAAATCTATCGAACTGCAGTTCACTCAGGAATAACCGGAAGTTGGAGATTTTGTAGATTTAGTAGGTTGAGTAAACATTGAAACATTTTGTGAGCAATAATCTATGATGGAGTAATACAACGTTAATATCAGGATAACAATATATTCCATTGTGTTTCACCTTGCTGCCTGGCTTGGGGCCCCTCTTCTTTGGGATCTTGATGGGTTCTGTGTGGTTCTGGGCCTGCTGCAGGGCCCTCTGAGCCCAGTTGGCGGGCAGCCGGCCCCTCGGTCGGCCTGGACCCGTAACTGGCCGTCCTGGACCCCCCATGGCGCCCTCCAGCCAACCAGCTCTCTTGGCCCAGCTCAGCTGTGGACCACACAGCAGAGTGGCGGTGTCACCTGGTATCAGACTGGTAACTGGTACTGCAATTTAACCTGGTGTCAGACTGGTACTGTATTTCAACCTGGTACCAGAGCGTGTCGTGCCAGCTGTCTCGTACCTTGTTGCCTGGCTTCGGCCCTCTTTTCTTGGGGACCTTGATGGGCTCCAAGTCCTTGCCCTGTTGTGTGGCCGGGGCCGCCGTCACGAGGCCCTTCGAGGCCCAGGGCCCAACCAGCTTGGTTTTTCTGCGTCCAGGCTTTCGTCCTCGCTGGCCGGGGGGACGGCCCACCGCAGGGGTGGGATGCATGGCCGGACTCTCTGTGCTGCTGTCAGTTAGAGACCCAAGACTCTTAGGTTGAACAACTGAGAGGGAAAGAGGGAAAAAGAGAGGGAGGGAGAGAGAGATGAGTAATTATTTTTTATCATTAATTAGTCTTATTGTAGGCTACTCATGGTTTTGGTGTTACAAATGTTTCATTTATCATGCCAATAAAGCATTTTTTGAAAGTGAAATTTCAAATCGGGTAATCAAAGGAGATTTTACACAGTACTGATACATTGCATAAACTTCAAAATACGAACTCAATTGAGTTGCACTAAATGGTAGTTTATGGTACAATGTCAGTCCAAACTTCCTGATTTAGCTTTTCAAACATGATCCCAACAGATGAGGAGAAGCTCACATCTCGTCATCATAACCCATTTGGATTCCAGAATCATCAATATCACAACTTCATGACGATGACAGCACCGAGTTAAACAATCTACTTAGCCCCCGGCGCTACGGACACTGCATCGCACTCTCAAGTACAGTGATGTGTCGCTGTGCACGCCGGCTTACCCACGTGCACGCTGGCACAGGGAGACTCACACCGGAAACAGCAGTGACCCAGTTTGTATTCAGCTGCAGCAAACAAAGAGAAGGTTTGTGCTACACTAGGAGTACTGGGGGATGAATGGAGAGGGAGAGAAAGAGAAAGAGAGAGACAGAGATGGAGAGGGAGGTACAAGAAAGTGAGACAGTAAATCAGACAGAGAGAAAGAGAACGTAGATAGAACGTAATATAATCAACCAGACCACCCAGGCACTGGTGTATCAATGTTCCATCCCTCTCTTTCTCTCTTCCTGTCTCTCTCTCTCTCTCTCTCTCTCTCTCTCTCTCTCTCTCTGTCTTTATGGGAAAAATAAACACAAACGGATGTAAGTGTTTTTACTGTGTGTAACTGCATGTCGACCAAACATCTATTTCATTTAATTCAAACTAAACACGCCGTCGTGTTAATAAAACACCAGGTTGTACAGACAGGTAATTACCGTAAGTCATCGTCATATTGTGGATTAACGTGCATGTTATACAACAAGTCTTCTGAGCAGTGGCAGTAAACACGTTGTATAAATACCCAGAGAGAACAGTACTCTGTCCTCCATTTAATTTTCCACTCAAGCCGCTGTACCAGCTTTACACACGTGGCCCCGTTGACATGGAGACACATAGTTTGTGCTCCGGAACAGCTGTGACCAGTACCAGGATGTAAGTGCCAGCTGAATTCACATGAGGAGAGGAGAAGGAATCTCTACGTTCCTGTAAGAGCCACAGAGTCCAATGCTCCACTGGATCCATCTAGACCGTTTCCATGACGTTCATAACATAATTGTTGTTTTTCTGCTGCATGATCCAATCTTGATTCAATTGGGATTGGGTGTGCTTGGTAAATAAAATTTAGACCAAGACCTTTTAATATCATTTATTTTAATATTAGATTTGACCTAATATGGATTTAACTCATATTCATGTTGTATTAACCATTTCACTTGTTCTTTTAGTCAAAGGACTCTGCTGACCCATTAATAAGTAAAAAAAAAAAAAAAAAGTATCAATGAGAAAAGTTAAATGAAACTTTTTTAACACAAGCTTCGTTGTTTGGATCGTTGGGAGTATCTATATACAGACGCATTAAGAGTCATACGAAGCATCAAGCCGCTGCTGCCGCCTGTAGGGTGCTGTTCAGACTTATTGCACATCTGGATAGTAATGATTTTAAAATGGCATGGGCCAGCTGACCCACTGTTACTATAGAAACGAGCATAAACAACGCAGACTCGCGCTGTAATCATGCACAGTCGGTGTATTTGTGTATTATAAATACATAGCAACAACGGAACTACAAAACAAGCGCAGTACTTTTATGAGACTTCCTGGTTAGTGACTAGAGACTGTGAGCACATAATAAGCAATCACAGCAGAGTTACAGGCATACAAGTAAATACAAGTAGGATTTAAATTGTAGACGAGTTATTCGACTGAATGCAATAACAATTAAAAAAAATTGTGTCGTAAGGAAAAAAAAACATACAAATGACTTAACCTAACAGTTAAAAACTGCACATCCCTGTACAGCAGACATAAAAACATCAACATGTGATGGAGAGACGTTAGCATCACAAGTGCGTTCAAGCGTACACAACATCCAGTCCTGCACATAAATGGAAGTGCATTAAACCGTGCAGAGTGCACTCCAGTGCCGCATGTCCTGGAACACTGGCCAGATTGCTGAGGGTCGTGGACGTTCTCCTAAACAGTCTCAATATGACTTAATGAGGTAAAAACACCTTTGATGTTGATCAAAATCTTTTCAAAATCTGTTCTGAGAACCATGGGTAGTACTATTGCTGAAAGATGAAAAAGAGCAAATATAACTATAATAATTTTTGTTTTTATAAATTAGCTTAGGGTGAAAATTATAACACCAAAATATGAACTTTGTTCAATTATCTGATTTTTCCATTAGAATATTTAACTCATTAAGCCTTGTTAAACTCACATTTTGGCACATTTCACATTATTTTTCTTCTCACTACTGAGAATAAAGCCTTGTTAAACTCACCTTAAACTTTGTTCTCACCACTGAGAAGAAAGCCTTGTTAAACCATTTTCCACTATATTAATTAATACATTTTCTTCTCACCACTGATCACACATCTGCATTTCACATTAAGCCTTTTAGTATGTCCCCAGTCTGGATTATTAAAAACAGACAAACTAACCACAAACCATCTAAGCAGTCTGTCTGCTCCCTCCACCTCCAGCAGCCGCAGCACAATAAGCCCACAGACTGATCCAGAGCCTGTTCCAGGATTCCTGCACAATGTACGTGTGTGTGTGTAGATTTGAACATCTGTACGGAACTTGTTGGTCGACCGGCAGCCCTTTGCAAACAGTGGCAGGGAATCATGCGGCAAGCTGCAGCTCGCTTTCCTTCAGAATGCTCTGAGTTCACCGAGTTCATGGAGTTCACCGAGCTCCAGCACTGCATTTCCAGGAAGGGAAATCCTCCTCAGGAGACTTTACAGCTTTTAGCGAACATCACAAGTTCTACTGTTCTTATCTACTCACCGTGGTTCTCCAGAGGGGAAAAAAAGTGATATTCCTCCTCTTCTTCTCCTCTTCCTGTCCTCCTCTGCACTTCTCTTCCTCTGCCTCGCTCCTCCTATCTCATCTCTTCCTCCCTCCCTCCTCTGATTCTTCTCCCCTCCCTCCGTTAACTGATGTAAATATTCAGTCTTTCACAGCCATATGTCTCCCTTGGCACCACTTTCTCCCTCCCTCCCTCTCTCTCTCTCTGGGACTGTGCCAACATAAGGCCTGCTAAGGGGCACCCAGCCTCTGCTAGAACACCCACACACACACAGTCCCTCCTCTCCTGCACCCACTGGGTGAGCGCCAGGCCCATCGTAATACACTAACAGGCACCGAAGCAGAGCCCTCCCCAATCTGTCACTTCCTGTTCACAGCCGACCCAAACAAGCACACGGTGTCCTTGCAGCTAATAAATACTGTTTTCAAAAGTTGTGTTCATTGTGTCCAAAAAATGATTATACAATTACCAAAATGTGAATGCCTGTCTTGTTTAATGAAATGGAAAGTTATGTCTTAGACTGCTGGGTAAACATATGAAGTAATTTCAAATTGTGTCTAACAAGTGCAGCGAACTAGCTGGTCCCAAAACCCAACTGGATTAATAATCAAACCTTCACTGGAACTAGCCTCACACCCAAGTGGAACTAGCGCCAAATCACAACTGGAGAGAGTTCTTGAACCCAGCTGGAACTAGCACCAAACCATCACTGGGGCTAGCGTGCAAACTCGACTGCAACAAGCATCAATCCCCCACTGGATCCACACCACTGGAGCTAGCGCCAAACCTCAACTGGAACAAGCATCGATACCCCATTGGAACCAACACCAAACCACACCACTGGAGCTAGCGCCAAACCTCAACTGGAATAAGCATCGATACCCCACTGGAACAATTCTCAAACCCCAGCTGGAACTGCATTACATTTGTCACTTTTGTCCAAAGCAACAATAAGTACATTAATCATCCATCAAACCCCAACTAGAACGAGCAAATCAGGTGGACAGCAGGACCCAGACACGAGTTCCAGTCCTGGTTCTGACCTTTGGTGCCGGGCGGCTGCAGGTTGTCTCCGGTGAGGGCACACCAACCCACGGGGAAGATGTCTCGGGAGTCGTAGCGGCAGTAGTAATCAAATGCCCCCCGCCATCCGTCAAAGGTCACCAGTACCTCCACACCACGCAGGGCGCCCACTGTGGCCGGGCAGATGAAGTGGGGGTTCTTACGGTCCACCGCCTCCAGCTTCATGCCCACCTGGAAGGAGTTCTGTTCCGGGGCGGGGGGCTCCTGCTGGGGGATGGGGCACGGAGGGAGAGGAAGAGAAAAGGCCAGGATCAGACATGGAGGCTGCC
>OMKR01050275.1:0-16288 GCA_900302355.1 Cyttopsis rosea | reverse complement strand
TTTATCAGGCCTGCTAAGACTGCACTGTCACATCCTGCTGCTGGTGACCGTCTCTGGGCTGAACTGGCAGTGTTTGACCTCCAGGTCCTGGAACACAAAGAGATCGATGAGGTCATGTGTGATTCCTGGATGGCAGTGAAGTGATGTCGGAAACTATTTCTTGATAACCTAGACAGTGTTTCTCAAACTGGGGTCCACGGAGCCCTATAGGGTCCGTGGCATCATCTCCCCTCCCTTGGCAACTTCTGTTGAAATTCCCTTGAGCAAGGTTGCCAATTTCTAGGCTGTAGACTTAACTACACTGTAGGCTACGTTCTGTGTTATTGCGATTACAACACTGAATGACTTGTGAAAAGTTAGGCTACATACATGTACTGTTAATATTGGTGAAAATACACCATTTGTTTTACTGATAAGAGAAAATAAATAATGAGATATAACCTATAACTCTGCCTCATTTATCAACATATATGCAAAATGCGTCAATACTGTCTTAACGCATGCGTAAGATTTATCAAACAGTTCTTGAGAAATAACTGGTTTGCCGATTCAAGGTGCAATATTACGTGGTGTTGTCATTAATTTTCAAGTGGGTCCCAAGAAAAAAGTTTAAAACAAACAGTCTAAACTCATTACTAACCTTTGTCTTCAGCCTGGGCTTCTGTTTTCCCTGCTTTTATCACCCCCATGTGCTCTACTGCCTGGGGAGAGAAACGGATGGTTAAACGAACTAGAAGCAGCACAAAGGAAGAGAGGATTTCAATTCTATAGACCTTACAATAACAAAGTAAATGCTGGGGATATAACAAAACCAAAACTGAACACCGCCTGCCTATTAACCTTTTTAAATGTCAATTACAACAAGCACCTTTCATGCCATGCATGTTTTATATTGAATGGTATAGTGCCATTTTTTTTCATTTTGTCATTTCATTGTTGTTGATGCACCTGCTGAAGCTCCATCTTCTGAGCGTTGAGCTGCGCCTGCTGCCTGTCCAGCTCCTCCCTCTGTCTCTGCAGCTCCGTCTTCTTCCTCTCCAGCTCATTCTCCTGATTGGCCAGCAGCTCCTCAAACTGCCTCATCTCCTCCTCGGTGTACAGTGGGTTCTGCTCCAAGGTCTGCGGGAGGAGTCACAGGAGAGGTATGAGGAGGAGCAGAGACATGTATCATTATTATTATTATTATTATTATAACATTTATTATTATTATAATTAGGAGTCTATTGTTTTTGCTTTTTGCTGATTCTTATTCTTCTGGACACTATCACATGTCAATGTAATGTGATAATGTCTGGCACTCAAAAACCATCTGACCCACTGACACGAAAGAATGAGATTTGTATTCGGGGCTGTCCACACACGCCGTGGTCCAAGTTTGATCCAAATCTGACTGTATTTGTAGGAGTAGTTATAAATAAACCCGTTTTTCCAGAGTTTGTGTGTTGGTTGCTCCGCGGTCCGCGCAGAATCTGGGCCGGGTCGAGACGAGAGACGGCAGCAAGTGATGCTGCGTTCCATGGGAACCCGGAAAACTCAACTCCGGCAGGAGAACGAATTGCTGCAACTAAGCTGGACCCCGTGCATTGCTGCCTGCAGCTATTATTATTATCTTTAATTATTATTATTATTATTACATTAAGGGCTATATAAATAAAATTGACTTGACATTGCATTACATTACACCATTTAGCAGATGCTTTTGCCCTAAGAGACTACCATAAGGCTATTTTGTCATAGTATCAAACCACAGTCACAGCCAGCTAAACATTCTCTAGGAACAAGCAGCACAAGTAGAGATATTTATTTATTTATATTTATATTACTACTATGAATACAAATAAGGTGAAGATGTTGCAGAGGAAGGTGATTTTTAAGATCCTGAATTGTAACCAAGCAGTGCTGTCAAGCGTGTGGACTGTGGGTCGTATACAGCGGCTAATGAGGTGTAGAGCCCCTCTGCCTACTTTTCTACTGACAGCGGCCTGACGGAGACACCCAGACGCCTGTAAATTCCTTTGCGACTGTAATTGTGATGAAGGGCTATTGAGCTGAACTTCCCTTTCCTCTGCTTCACCTATTACGGCGAAGTTAATGGCTGCTTTGTAAACTTGGAAACCTCAAGCTCTACTCTGACAATCGAATCCCACACATCAGCCTTTTATTAAAGCTTACTACAGGCATGTTGGTTTTTTTATCCAAGCTCAGCTCTCAACTCCTTCCTCTCTTTCTTTACATCTCAACTCTCACCTCCCAGCTGTTCTGCTCCTGGAACTCCTTCTTGTTGGTGGCCACCAGGTACTCATCAAACGAGATCAGTCTGTCGTTGTCAGTGTCCATCTGAATGTGAAGACATGAAGACTAACGTTACCACGTATTGGTATATATTTTGTATAACCATATTTTGTTATACGTGTGTACTTGGAGGGATAAAGTGATTCCTGTTTTTATTCCATAATGTGTGTTTGTGCAGCTGACTCGCCTCAGTCATGACGTGCTCCTTCATGCGCAGACTCTCCTCCTCCATCTCCAACATGTCATCTTCCTCATTCTTGGGGTCATAGACCTTCTCCAACTGGAACACACACATACACAGACGCGCACACGTACACGCACACGCTGTAAGACAAAAGGTGTCTTGGTCAGATCAAATTCTGCCACATCAAATAGACTCACGTACCTCTTTAGTGAAGAGAGCTTCAAGTTCCTGCTCGTCAAAGAAACCGTCTCCATTGGAGTCTGCCGCACAAATAAAAATACTTTACTTTAAAACATTAAAACATCATGACCAGTTTTTGCCAAGGCACTTTAATGTTATGTCATAGATTCCACAATTCCACGACACCAATCCACGATTTAGGATAGGACATGGGTTGTGTAGTGTAGGAGTTGAGAGTCTGATCATGTCAAGTAAATCTGATACCCAAATACCGGAGAAGAGTTTTATCAGACTCTGTCCACGGGTTTCCAGTTGTTGTTATTCTCAGATTTTAGGTTTACCTTGGTAGATTTTGGAATTGATTTAGAAAGAAAAATGTACCAATGTAAATACTTGTAAACAGCGGAAAAGGGTAAAACCTCATCTTATTCCAATCTTTTTTTATTGCAAAGAGAGACTGGGGCACAGTGAGATCCTCCAGTGGGATTGAAGCATTTTTAAGGTACTAGTGTAGTCTATGTTGTTACCGTGCAGTTTGAAGAAGGTCTTAGGGTCAAAATCATTCGGGTCCAGACCATCGGCCTCCTCCCACACCTCCTTCAGCTGGTCCTTACTGCCCTGCACACGCACACACACAGAAAGCGAATTGTGGATTTCTTTGATGCATTTCATTATTTACTACATACTTTACTTTACAAGGGTACTTACAGGGTGGTGGACTTTGGGGTGGTTGGCATGTTTCTTCCTCATGTCCTCATAGTGCTCTTCCTCCTTCTTGCGCTGCTCCTCGCCCATGGTCTTCAGCCGCTCTCTCCTCTCGTGCTCCTTCATCATCTCGTACTTCTTGAACTCCTTGTGCCGCTCCTTGTCTAAATTTTCCAGGTCATTGGTGGCCTGGAAAACAGCCAGGGCAAAACAGACAAGAGTATTAGTAATACACTATTAGTAATATTAGAAACATCTTGTTGGTGAACGTAAAACCTCCATTTTTTCAACACATTCCTTATTTTCTTTCATGATGAACAGCACATACCGATTTGATGAGGCGGGCCAGGTCCTCCACCTCAAAGGTGTGTGGGTTCCTGTGGTTGAGGTACTCAAATTGTTTCAGGAGTGACTGACGGTCGATAGTCCTGTCTGGAATGGAATGAATATATATATATGTTTTCATTTTAATGGCCTGGTGGAGTGACAGTCAGAAGAACTTGTTAGAAGATGTTGAGTCTTATTATGTATTTTCACCCCAGAGTTTGAGTATGAGTATGTACTCCAGAGTATGTTTACTTAGTAATGACTTCACATCACCAATAGAGCGCAACATTGACCGCCCACTTTTTGAATGGGTCCAGTTCCAGAAGTGAATTTCCCATTCAATTTTCTCCATTGACGTTTCACAAAGGCCTTATATAAAGAGTTTTAAGCCTGGAACCAAGCCGACCTTGGAACTACTCATCCCATAAACCGTTGCGAATGCCTCTAGCGTTATTGGCTTCCCCTGCACGCATGCACTTGACGTTCGCAGGTGTGGTTGTAACTCTCCACCAATAGAGACCTCACTGTTACACTTTAGGATTATGGGTAGTGTAGTACTTCTCCACGACATCGCAAATAAAACACGTTTTTCTTAAAACAAGGCTGATATCATATGGACTAGTGGCTTCTACTTGAATGGTTACAACATTATGGCTAATAATCAAAATCCTCGATTCAGAATGTGAATGGGATTTTTACTTCCGGAAAGTGGGCGGTCACTGTTGCGCTCGATTCTTCCTCCCCCCCAATCAGCACTGTGATATCATAGCATTTAAACTTTGAATAAACAGCAAACGGGGATTGGAAACCTGAGCGATACCGGAGGGCAAGTAATCGGCATGAACAGGCATGTTTTCAACGGGCACTGCACTAGTATATATAATGTAATAAAAGAGTCATTTCCTCATTGAAACTGTTTCATCACACAGCTATTCGTGTATGACCAAATACACAGTAGTGCTGCGGAGATGCCCTGGCCTACAAATCTTGTTCTCCAGATGTAAAAAAACCCCCAACATGTTTCTTTGGTACTGATGCCAACAAATGTCACATCATCCTGATTTTAATAGTTTTTTCAGTGAAAATGAAAATTGTGATGCAAAAATGATCATTCACACTAACCGTGAATCATATCGCAATTGTAATATCTGTGGAAATAATGGCAATATGATTTTTTTCTTCCATATCGTACAGCCCTACATGGGGATGTCAGAGGCACGTCAATAGCATGTCTGCTCATTGGCCGATGGACATTCTAGGTCACTTACCATTTCCTTTTCTTATGTCTTGTTTCGCTTTGATAAGCATCCGTAGCCTGTTCATCTCCTGCCTCTTCAGGTCGTCCAGCTGCGTCCGCAAATGGTGGCTGACAAAGTCCAGTTCTTTGGCGAGTTTCCCTTGCTACAGGCAAACCGCAACAATGTCCAACTCAGCACCGGGTGATGAAGGTTATCAACAGAGGTACAACTGCAAAACACTGCCTGAAATGACAACAGATGTGAGATGTTGGGAGCCAAACCTACCTTAATGTCCTCCATGTTGGAGTTGTGCAGCTTCTCTCTAAAGTGTTGGTCTTTCTCTAGGAAGTCGATGACCTCCCTCAGGTAGCGATCGTAGTGCAGCCCTGTGTTCTGGAACAGAGAAAGGCAGAGCCCACATCAGCACGCTGTTGGGAAGAGCACATTTAAAACAGAACAAAGACATTTATTCCTCTTTGGATGGTAGGATCTCATTTAACTTGGTGGGAACTACTTCTTCATACTTCTATCTACTCAGCCAGAAAAACAAACATTGTATTGCATTTGCAAAGTAACTGCTGCCACTACTCAAAACAAATGATTGTTCTTTAATTAAGTAGAGCTGTATTTGTCCTTGTAGGCCTGGAAATAACCCCTAAGCCAAATGTAATATGTAGAATACGTCTGGTTCTTTACTTAAATATGCATGCGTCAGACTAAGCCTTCAATGTGATACAGTATATGAAATACAAATTCTCCTACAGTGCTCTGTGGTGGTTCCGGGTCCTGCTGCAGGGGCTCGATCTTGGCCGTGTCCAGGGCAATAGGCACCGGCTGGACACGCAGACACAGGCTGAGCAGCACCGGCCCCCAGAGACCCGAGGCTTTACCCCTCTTCATCTGTGTGTCAGAAATATGTCAATATATAGATAACAGACACAACAACACAAACAACAACATGGCCATGTAGTTTAAAACAAGCGGTGTTGTCGGGTCACACAGCTGGCACACAGTCCATTAATGAATGTTTTCAGAGTGACGCAACAGTGTAATGACCTTGTAAATACCACTGGGTGGTAGTTGCTAGATTGCAAAAGAATCCTCAAGGCTCTAGTGTCCAGGTTGAGACCATTAAACTGTTGATGTGAGTAATTGCAAAAAATAAAATAAAAATAAAACACCTCGAGAAAATGGGTTGACAGCTTAAGCATGTTAATCTTAATCTTGAAAACAAGCTATGGGGCAAGTAAAGGACCGTGCAGAACACGTGTTTCTTTGGATAAAGCCTCCAGATAAACACCATGTTTTCAAACACAGGTCTTCGCAACTTTTAATAGCCCACATACTGTATGGACCGTTATATGTGGCAAAGGAATAGTCTCATCAAATTATTAATAATAATAATAATAATAATAATAATAATAATAATAATAATAATAATAATAATAAATGCGCAGAATTGATCGGGATACATGTGGGTTTGTTTTGAAGCAGCGTACTAATGAAATAAACCTGGCTTGAGCTGGGAAAAGCTGCAAAGCGAATATAAACGAGTCATTTGGAGTAATATAGTTATATAAGAAAACAACTTACTTTGCTTGTGACTTGTGCTTCTCCCTCTCCTTCTGGTGTGTTTGGTGATCCCTACTGTTGGGAGGGAGGAGAGGAGCAGAGCCTGTTGTTTGGAGCTGCCATGCCACCAGCACGAGCCTCGCAAGTGGGCGCAGTCTAATTGATTATCGCGGTTGCCGTGGTGACGCCCCGCCCCCGCCGCGTCCTATTGGTCGGCGCGTGTTTTCGCTCTGGAAAAGAGTCGCGTTGGCAAGCGATTGGACGCCTCGCCTGTCAGTCAAAGCGTATTCGCGAAACTGGAGGGGGGGAGAAAAAAAAGGTGCGTGGAGACCTTATACGTGGCCTTTATACCTTGTTAGGGTTAGCAGTGTCTGCAAATCTCCCAATCTAATAAATAATGAGAAAAAATATATATCAGATTTAAGATTTATTTATTATAAAAATTAAAATAAAAATTCCATTTAATTACAATTGTAATGTGAGATTGTGGTTATTATCATAATCCTATGTTTAAGAATGAAATTAATTAAAAACAGGGTAAGGATAAGCGATCCTCTGCGAATTATTTTCTTATTTCCACGGGGTCTGGGATTTTACGACCGTGTAACCTTTCTTCCCTGCATTGTCTTTCTTCCTCATAAATTTCTTTCTCATCCACACACACACACACACACACATAAACAAATATCCAAATATCTCTCCATTAAAAATAAAAAAATACTTACATGATGTCACAAAGTATTTCCAGATCACACACAATGATCCTCAACCATGGGTACCAGTCGTCACACAGAAGACTTCTAAAGGAGGAAATAAATATTCACCGTGGATTTCTTACACTGTTGGCCATAAATCACATCCTGTTTTTATTATTATTATTATTATTATTATTATTATTATTATTATTATTATATATTTGTGAATTGTGACACAGAAATCCATAGTTTCTATTGATCTTCAATTGATTCTCGATCTCGTCCTTGTCCAGGGTAATAGGGACGGACTGGACACACAGAGACAGGCCGAGTAGCACCAGCCCCCAGAGGCCTGAGACTTAATTTACCCCTCTGCATCTGTGTGTCAGAAATATGACAATATAGATAACAGACACAAATAAAACATGGCTGTGTAGTTAAAACAAGCAGTGTTGTTGGGTCACACAGCTGGCACACCCAAACATACAGCTGAACATACAGTATATAAATGTTTTCTGATTTATGACCTTTATGAACAGTTGTGTATACTGGGTGGTACTTGATAGTTTGATATATTGTATAAATAAATAAATAAATAAATAAATAAATAAATAAATAAATAAATAAATAAATAAATAAATAATAATATTAATAATAATAATAATAATAATAATAATAATAATAATAATAATAATAAATGTGTGAATTGTGACAAAAAGCCTCCTTCCACAGTTCCCATCGAGCGGTTGCTCTTTGTGGCCACGCGGTGGTGCTGTTTTACAACGTGGCCCGCAAGCGGAGCGTCCCGGCAGAGACGGCGTCGTCCAGCCTCAGCCTCTGAACAGGAACTGACGTGCGGCTGCTGCTGCCGCTGCCGCCGCTGCTGCCGCTGCTGCCGCCGCTGCTGCCTCCACAAGCCCCGTAGAAGATCTGCTGCAGCTGCAGGAGAGAAATGGCTCCAAACAGCCCGACGCCGCTAAAAGGTAACAACTCGGCCGGTTCGCGTAAAAGTTGAGCGGTTAAAGGGTTTAACTCGCAAGTTGCCGCCATTCTCGTTGTATTTCCACTACTATTATTGTTGTTGTTATTCGCGATCCCCACACGACAAAACAAAAGCCGAGCTTTAGTTGGCAAGACCACGCACCGGAGTGTTTAAAACTGGGAACTCGGTGTCGATCAAAGTTCGGGGGAAGTGAAATGTTTACCTTCACAAACCGAACGGATTGTGTTGTTGTCGTTGTCGTTGTTGTTGTTGTTGTTCGGGGTTGCTCCGGTTCTGCTAACATGCTAACATGCTAACGGGCTCGAAGTGGAACTTCAGTGTGACAAGTTGGTGTCAAGAGTTGAACTGTATGTGACTCCCCACGTTAAGTAAACAGAGCAAGTGGTCAGATCGCTCGCCCCTGATAATGCCCGATACTTTGACATTTCTACTCGAGTTGAAAGTATCTAAGCGCGAGGAGCTGCAACTTTTAATCGATTATTTTATCGATTAATCGATGAGTTGTTTCGTCCAGAAAACGTCTCGTTCTGTCCACAAGCCAGAAAGATATTCAGTTTTACTGTCACACAGGACTAAAGAAACCAGAGAATATTCACATTTAAGAAGCTGGAATCATAGAGAATTTGGAAATTTTCTTCTTAAAAATCGGACTCAAAACGACTAATCGATTATCAAAATAGTTGGCGATTAATTTAATAGTCGGCTGTTAAACGATTACTAATCGTTGCAGCTCTAGTAAGTACTTGTGTGTGTGTGTATATATATATATATATATATATATATATATATATATATATATATATATATATATATATGGACTGCTATTGGACTATTGCTATTGGACTTTTTGGACGTTTTATTTACTTATTGTTCTGATCAATTTGCTCTTTGCAGTGTCTGAATTGATAGTTGATTATATTGAGTGTTTGAATATTTGTGTTTATGTCCCTGTTGTCATCTGTGATTTTATCTATCTATCTATCCTATCTATCTTATCTATCTTATCTATCTATCTATCTATCTATCTATCTATCTATCTATCTTATCTATCTTATCTATCTATCTATCTATCTATCTGCTCTTTAAATGTACTTAAATGAAAATCAATCAAAAGTAATAATAGTACTTATAGTTATACACAGTGCCCTGATATAACTATAATACATATAAATACGGCATTATAGGTTTTAAGTAATAAGTACTATTGTACCTTTTGTCTGCAGATGAGTGCTCATGCAGATCCTGATTACAATGAATTCAAATCACGAGGCTGTGTTAGAAATGTAAGAGAGTAAACCGTATAGATGTTTGCTTCGAAATGTAGTGGAGTAAAAGTTCAACATTTTATTTTCTCTTTCAAAATACTGCTACTTTGTGACTTTTCTTACTTTCCATAGCTCAGCTGAAACAGATGTATTGCTCATAGGCATAACACAAGACCGACTAAATGGACACAGACACTTTTTGACACAGTTTTTGGCGGATATTGAGTTAGTTGTGTTTTATCCAACAGGTCGTTAGCGCCTACACCTCAGTTATCGCATAAATATTAAATAGATCCGTGGGTTTTATTGGAGCAAAACAATCGTGGTGGATTTGTTTGCCAAATAGCTAGTCGCTGTCGGGTTAGGTGCAGGGTAAGTTCTCTTGAGACGCTGATGTGAACCGATTCCCTGTATCGAATAGAAACGGATGTAAACAAGACACGGAAGTGACACAGCTTGTACAATTACAGACATGAGAAGGCAAGGCAAGTGATTTAGAAATAATATATATTCAATGGTAAAATTGCAATATATGGTCAAATACCAGGTCGCATACAAATACACACACTTTATACCGTATGTATAAGGTAGGTCTGGAAATTAAAGTACAGTAACATTTCTGAATTTGAATAACTACGGTAGACAATTTTTACACCAGAAGAGGTGTAAAGATTGACCTGCAATCGACTTTACTTTAGATTTGGACAAGGCTATTTGTCAGGGCTGTTTTTTTCAATCAAGGACAAACTGGGAGGATTCCGCTGAGATACTGTATGTTAGGACTTATTTTAGCTTCAGAGGACTGGCCTTCTGTTAGAATGCTTATTTTTGTTTCTTTTTTCGGCTTGGTATTGTGCACAAATGGAGGGTTTGTGGTGGATTTTCCCGAGGTAAAGCAATCTTTAAAATTGTATAGGAGCCCCAGCTGAATGTTCACAGAATCTATCTTTTTAATCATATAAGCATGCGGTGGTTACTTATTTCCTGTTTTAAAGATGTTGTTTTGCACTTTGATCAGCAGCTCTGTAGCTTAACACCTGCTTGACCTTGTGTAGTGAGACTTCTCATTCTCACCTGCCATAAACAAATATTCTGAAAAAATGATTTTCTCAATCTGTTCGATAAATAATCTAGGGAGAGGTGACGTCCATGATCCCTAATTTTTGTTTGCTATTATGACCTCTGAATGTTGAATGTGTTCACTCCATGAAGCATGTATTGATGGCTATACTGGGATACTAGTGAAGTATTGAAAACCTAAAAAAGACGGAACTTAACTTATTACACTGTACTTCTCGTACAACGTTACTAATTAACATTGTCAGGAATCTGTGCTCTCTGTTGTTGTTTCAGGGCAACGGGTTGTCTAGAGTTTAGAGTTTAGAGTTACCTTTTTGAATCGGACCCGATGGTAAAATTTGTCGACGGAAGCCAAAGTTCCGTCGGGGTCCCCTCAGGTATCCCCAAATGACGTTAGTTGAATTTGACTTTAGTTGGATTTGACGCATTGGATTGAGTCGCAAGGATGTGAATGAGAATTTTTTGAAAAATTGTGCTTGGCCAACTATTCCAAGGATTAAAAACAGATGCCATTATGGGCCATAACAATCATGCTTTAATTCTATCAGTTTTTAATTCTTTTTTAAATCTTAAATCTAGGCCGGTTGGCAGTTGTTTTACAGATTAATTTACAGGCATGTAGGACCTTATTGTTTTTGCTAAAGGGCACTTAGAAAGGGCACCTACCTATTAAGAGATGTGAACCCGAGACCTCTCAGGACATTTACCTTTATCCCAATACAGTGAGCAGTACATAAAATTTGTAATATTATACTATATTATTATATTATATATAGATTCACTACTTTGGGCAGAGCTTGTAACCTCAGTTAGCCCAGTGAGCACCAAAATAAATGGGCATTTATTTTTCTACATTCATAACTCCCTGAGCTGTGGTGTCGGCTGAATGCGGCTTTAAACACTCCTAGTTCAATAAGTCCTGCCACATTGTCACTGCCTGCTGAAACCTTGCCCCAAGTGCTGATATTAGCCCAGCTGATAAGACAGCCTTGGCCGTGGCACTAACATAATGGTAACAGAGAGGGAGAGACCGAGAGAAAGAAAAAGGGTGCCTGAGTGCCTTGCATGCCAAATTCCTCAGCTGTACAATTGTGCTAGGCTAGCCTGAGTCCCAGCACAGCCAGCCTTCTTCACCACAATGGGGGTTATGGGGGGGGGGGCTCAGGAGAGGCCTGTGCCGCCTGCGGGAGAGAGAGAACTCACTCAACCCTGGGGCTGTGATCATTGGATGAATGGGTTGCTTTGAGAAAGCACTGTCTCATTTAAGGAGCACAAAGCACACCTCCCACCAATGTGTTTTTCATGTCATGGACTTGGTGCAGCCTGGCCTCTTTGCTGTCAGAAGCTAATTTGTAAAATAGTGGTTGGGAATGTGCCATAGTGAAACAATCATGATTTTATTACCGCTCACTCATCTTCTAACAAGCCCACGTGACTTGACGTGAATCTAATCTTGCATATACTTTTTTTTTTTACATTGTTTTGATAACATTACTCTATTCTATTCTATAAGGTGCATGTCACATATCACCCTGTTACAACTGACATCCTACCTGATTGTTTGGTTCTTAGCATTGTCTGGTGGCAGCCCCAGACAATGGTGTTAAACAAATAGTCTTTCAGCTTTCAAGGTCAACAACATATAGTCCAATAGATTTGTTGTTGTTAATGTGATTTACCTTGAATGCACTAATCAATATACATGCAGTAAACACTGTGTGCCTGGGTTTGCAATGTGACCCAATTGTTTCCTTTCACTCCAGAGCCAACAGAAGTAATTATCAGTTGTGTGTGCTTATGTAACACAGCGGCCAATCAATAAATTGTTGGCCTGAAACTTGATCAGATCACCATAGACTCAAAGACTTTACTACTACTGCGACTGTTTTTTTTGCGTGCATAGAATTACATAGAAACTTACAAGTCAACGCCCTGTGCATCTAGGCTTTTGCAAGCCATTTACTCTGTCTATACATTGTGTAAGCTGTGCTGCCATGGAATTTCAAGGCAGCATGACTCAAATAACTGTAGTGAGATTTTTTTTGTCCCTTCCTCTCTGCCTTGGACAGTCTCTGGAGCTAAGTTAACCAAGTCAACTTTTCAAATGCCAACTTTATAGCTAAGACTGTCAGATTCTGGGTGAGTTAGGGAAAATACTATCTTTAAACTATGCATTGGAAAAAAGAACCAGACAAGAAAAACATGTCACCAATTGTCAATATTATTAAAAAGTATGTTTAAAAGTTTATTATTTTTCTTTCAGGTTTTTGAAGAAGCTTTCTCCAGCCTTACAGCCACACTGATCTTCAAGAATTGAGTCATGGCACCTTCAAGTTGACACAATGGCCCAGATATCTAGTGGTAATGGGTTCAATGTCCCCCCACCCAAGGGGGTTGTGGGTAAAGAAGAAGCCCTGCGCATGGAGGAAGAAGCTTTAGCAAAATTGCAAAAGGAGAAGAGACACACTCATTCAATGTCAACACCCTTGTCTTCCTCTACACCTTCCTCATCTTCCTCTAGACCAAAATCATCTACATCATCAACCACTACTGCTCCACGACCTACAACCTCCAATGTCAGACCAGAGAAGGACCTCATTGTCTTCCCGGAAACCAAGAAACAAACAGAAAGGGATAAGTTCAGGGATATTGATGTGGACAAACTAACAGATGAGGAGCTTGAGAAGCTCCTACTGGACGATAACGTTGGCAAAGTGATGCGCCCCTCTTCGTTGTTGGGGTTCAACCTTAGTGCCTCCTACCCCGGTGGTCATGTCTGTAGCCCCTCCCCTTTCCAAAGTAGCCATTGGACACCTGTTCTCACCACCCCTTCCACTTCCAGTGTCTCCACTCCCACCCACCAACCAACCCAGATGTTCCCCTCTACCCAGTTCCCCAAGCCGGGTACCTTCCAGAATGGCTTCAACCCCACAATGTCTCCTTTCATGGCCCTCCAGGCACAGCAGCCAGCTTTCATGACTTTCACCCCAATTCAGACCTCTGCTCCCATTGTCTTCCAGCAACCCGCCATCAACCCAGAGATGGCCAAACTCTTCGACAAGATAGCCAGCACCTCGGAGTACGTGAAGAACTGGAGGTCGGCAAGCACCGACCTAGATTCGGCGCCGGCAGCTACTGCTTCTCTGGCACCCCACCCACCACCTCAGCAGCCTCCAGCGGTAGAACCTTCGAGCATCAGCCGCTTCGAGTGGCTTGATCTTGACCCACTTACCAAACACAAGACTGACAGTGAAGAAGCCTCCCCGGCACCGGGTGTGGCTGTGGCCACAGAAGGTGGTCCTGCTGGAGACCCTTGGGATGCAGTGCTTGAGACTGTAGGTGATAGCAGCCCTCCCACTGAGGTGAAAGCATCCCTCTCTGTTCGCTCACAGCCAAGGAGAGCATCAGCAGGGGCAGCTGTCACCAGGAGCCACTCACTCAACATCCCAGGGACCTCATCCCAGAACAAACCAAACAATCAGGTAGGATCGTGGTTGAATAACTAATGGGAAAGCACCAATAGCATTTTTTCCACCACCAGTAGATTCCAAACTCCTAAGTATATGGCAGTACAGAGTAGTGATTGGATCTGTTAGTTTTACAACACTATGATGAAAACGTCAGATTGGGCCATCAGCACATAGTGATAAACATAAAATCCATTTTGCCCATCAGAGACATTTAACATACTTCCATCATCAGACATCTAACATGGCAAAAAGCAAGTTTTGGATGTATTTTCAGATTTTTCAATTCAATGTTTTCAGATCAATATCATACACCCAGTATCATGTGCATCCCTAAATCTAAATGACAAGCGAATTTCATAAAGCCCATTCACGTATGTTCCACATTGTTGGCAGAACAGGCAGACAAAAACACTATACAGAGCCACAGCTGTGACACAGAACCAAATATCAGTGAGCCAGAAGAGATAATCATCTTATTTTTCAGCCACAATGCCAAAACAGCTTGGCTTGTTACTGTATATACTCCACATTAATTTATCAGCTACAGCAGAAACATCCTTTCAAATCTGATGCCCTGTAATTAGAAATTTCACGGTGGTTAGTTGCCCAGTGTTTGACCTCGCTTTTCCCCAAACCCAATTTATGAAAAATTGTGACTAAAGTGAAAATAATGGCTAATTTATTATGATGAATATTTAGAACAGTCATGTGGGGCAGGCCTGTAGGCAAGTGGCACAGAGTTCTGTATTCAAGCATCAAATAAAAGCAAGAAAAAAGCAGTTCCTTTTCCACTAAAATAAAGATCCCAGGGATTGCCAGTGCTTGGCTGAGATGAAGTAGAAGGGATATTTTATGTGGAGCAGTTACTGAAGTGTACATAACAGAAGCCTAACCTGAGGTCATTGTCTTTCCTCTTCCTTGTATTCTTAAGAGGTCAGATTAACCAGAAGTTGATTGTGTCCTGTCCAGTACAATGAATGAAAAATGCTTGGATGAGCTGTTCTGTGAAACATTCAGAACGTTTTGTTTTTTTTCATTTCTACAGTACTCTTAAAAAAGTGATGAAGGGGAAGGGGGTACCTGAAAGGGTATTTAAAATTGCATTTTCAGGCCTTGAAATATCCACAAGAGTACGACATGTCTTAAAAGGATTTGGACATGTCATGGAAATGTTTCTATAAATACACCCAGTATGAAAGCAAAAATTATAAATGGCCTTTGGTTGAGTGAGCCTTTAAAGCAAAGAACTTGAAATCAATGTTTGGCATGAGAAGAAACTATTTTATTTTGTTCAAAGGCCACGTTCGTCTGTATGCATGCCTGTGTCTTGTATGGCTGCGGAATGTCTGTAATGCTGGAAAATAGAAACAGTGTTTATTTGCAGTTAACTTATACAGTATGTTATGTCTAACTTCTAGTCTGTCAGGGAGGCTATTGTGTTGCGAAACACAAACCTTTGACGATTATCCTTTATCCACTTGCACACAGTACGCTGCTTGGCCTTTTATATCCACTTTTTTGAACATGTTACATTTAAACATGTGTCTGTAAGAAGATCTTTGACTAAATGAAGTGCATTTTGATTTCATCTTTAGTGTGTACTGTTTTGAAAGTGATAGGAGACAGCATAAAGGAAGAGACAGCTTTGCCAGAAGGAAAATATAAAACCATGAATATAAGACTTTCTGCGACCCTGAAATGATCATATTTCCCACAAATTATTGTTGTACAAAAAACGACAAAGGAAGTAGTCAAGGTTATGTGCATAAGCCCATACGCCATACATCTGCTTTGCCTATATAGTGTCAGGTTCCTGGTAACGACTATTGGCAGTATCATGTAGCTACACAACCAGGACCTGGGCTCTTGTAGGTGTAAGAAGATCATGCACCGGTGAGAATAGCTGCAGCAAGTCACATCCACATTTCTAATTTGATTTCCATCAGATCCAGGGTCATGTTAACATCCAAGTACTGTACAACATTTAATCAAACAATGTGAGCGGCAGTGGTAGATGGTTTCAAATCTGCATCATATACTCGACCCTGCTCTTCAACACAAACAATTTTGGCTCTCTTAGTACCATTGTTCATACATCATGCAGAGGTCAAAACTATTATACAAATGGTATAATTATTGTATATCTGGCAATGCAGCTAGGGGAGCATGTGTGTTTGTTTTCTCCCCCTATGTTGGCATGGCAAAGAGTGTTGGTACAAGCTGGAACAAGCCCACACCCACACGGCCTCTAAGGCAGCTCATTTGACAAGCGCCCCC
>OMKR01050272.1:0-14831 GCA_900302355.1 Cyttopsis rosea | reverse complement strand
CCGGGGTGTTTGGGCTCGCCGTCCCGCGAGGAGCCTCCCTTCAGTTTGCGGACAAGCTTTTCGCTGCTGCGACGGATCGACGCTCGCAGTTTGCTGAAGGATCCACTTCGCTTCAGAGAGCCGGAACCATCCTGCACGGAGAGCAGGGAGGGTTAAACACACACACACACACACAAATGCGAAGGTTTGCGAAGGCTATTCAACAGACATTCATCTAGTTATGTACATATACGTGAACGGAAGCTGACCCGCCCTCGTTATCAAACCCTGCCTGGAAATCCACTTTAATATCTAATTAACGGTAGTAATTTAATTTAAACTAATAAAACTAATGATGCCTCCAGATCACAGGACTGGATAGCGCTAAAAGTTCCTCCAGCACTGAACCGGGTAGACTGCTTTCCAGCGCCATGAAATTTCTATTCGTATACATCTATCGATCTGTAGGGTAAGGTTTTACAAGTAAATCAATTTGGATAAAGTTAACAAAGGGATCGTTTGGTTTGATAACCTTGGTGCTATTGGCTCTGCATGGTAGATAGACTTCCTGCTCCAGTTTACTTGTACATCAATCAACAGTGAACAAACGTATACAAACCACACAGATACGCACTTCTAATTCACAGATAAACCCACTAACACAAATCAAACAGCAAAACGTCATCTCATGTGCACGCGTAGTTTATGAAGATATACAGCACTGTACATTGTCAAATGACTCCCATTACAACACTTTGAGACGGTTCAAAGACGACTTCAATCTGATCCGATTTGTCGAGATTTGTCATATAGACCAGTTTCCTGAAGGACCCTGGGAACACGTCACAGCTTGCGAAGGACCAAGCCGCGTTGTGAGCTGGTGTCAGTGGTTTGTAAGGATCTGAATTGGAGTTCCTGCTGTGACTGTTTAGAGTTTAGTAAAAACAATATCCATCAAAACAAACAATATGCCCTCTTCTCAATATCTACATCTGTCTGGTCAACAGTGCCTGTGGTAAAACAGAAAGTATCTGATTGTCCTTCAAATTACAACAGTTCTGTAATTAAGAAAAGCTCAAATGCAGCGGTAGCCTGGGGGTAAAGGGAATAGATTTTAAGTCGAGAAGAAGAGATTTTAATAGACCATAATAGACGGAAGAGCATCGGCCTTCTCTGTGCGCCTTCCATGAGCATATGGAAATGACTCGGTGTTGCTTTTTTTCCCCAGAGGTGTGTGACCACATCCCGGTCCCCGATCATTAATATGAATCACTTTCCACTTAGTCATCCTCTGATCGCCTCATTCTACCCCTTGTGCTGCTAGAAAGTGAATCAGAGTAAAAGTGAGTAACTCCAACACTGAATTTTGTTTTTGTTGTAAGATTTATACATTTTGTCAGGAAGGTCCAAGAGTTCTGTAGCCTACAGTAATTTTGGACTACACGCAATCTACACAAGTTTATTAAAGGAAGAGTATTTATTTGTTTTGTCAGAGTGTGGTCTGGCATGCGGTCCTTACCCTCAAAAGGGAGAAGTCTAGTAAATTTAATTTCAGTGTTTCTATAAGAGAATAGTGACTAATAAAGAGCAACTTTGTGATATAGACACACACACACACACAAAAGAGGAGACAGGCCGAGGTGTAGGTGAGCAGAGAGTTAAGTTTTTATTAGAAGTTAAGAAAGATGCATCCACAGGCAGGACAGAGTAGATTAGTAGGAACAAAGAAGAACACCCCTCCCACTACCAGGTCGTTCTGTGATAGTATGAGGTCATGCTGCAGCCCAGTTTATATAAATATAAGTTCATCTGTTCCGCTTTAATTGGAGGTTTTCATGCACTACAGAAGCTATATCAGCGAGCACCGGCCGACGATGACGTCACAATGACATCACAATGACATCACAGCGACTAAACATCCTCTACGAGCAGCAGCAGATAGAGACGCGACTGCAGCGGCATGACGACGGACCGGTCTGTATTTACATCATGTGGGGTACGAGAACAAACCCAGCGCTTCTAACCAGACATTAAAACTACATGACAGAAAAAGGCAGAAAGAGAGAGGGGCGGGGGTAGAAAGAGAGAGATGAAGTGGAAAACAGTTTGGAAAACAAGGTGTGATGCAAAAAGCAGACTTTTGGTTTGGAGACATTCTGTATTTTATAGTGTTACAGTGCGACAGAGAGTTAAAGACGTTCAGAGGAATGTGTAGCAGAAACAGACCAGACAGTAGAACACAGAGCTGGAAGATCCAGACAGAACAGTAGGGAGAAGCACAGCTGGGTTTAGACCAGGGATGTCCCCAAATACTCCCACCAGTTTGTGCACGTCAAACATGACAAAGGTTCTGCACTATAATTCATATGGTCAAACTACGGACTCGACTTGCATCAAAACTGTTTTAGAGCTGGGAGATGCGTCAATATAATATCAATATAGTGATGTGAGTATAGCTATTGTGTGGGACTTTGGTAATATTGTGGTGATGTAGTTAAATGTTGACTTTAAGGAGCATTAGTCACATTACTAATGATCGTTTCTCCAATTTTAACTTATTGGTATCAATTGTACCATTTGTCAAAACAATAGTGTGATTGATGATTGATTTTGTCCATATTGCGCAGCCCTGAGAGGTTTACAGTTTAGTTTCTTGTGTCTATTATTCAAACAGGAGTTATATTGTATTGTGACGATTTTTATTGGAAAAATAAAATTCGGATGAGCCCAAATACAGTTAATTTCAGTTTTTTTTTTGTTTTACAGAATTTTTACCCCTCGATATTCCTTCAGTTAATTTTTCTCTCCAGTTAATTCATCTCCCCACAGATGTTGTAGCTACTAGTTCACTATTCAAAAACAATCTCCAGTACATCCCTGGTTTAGACACACAGACCATCAGTCCTCCACACAGCAGATAGAAAGGGGAGTAGTAGTAGTAGTAGTGACATTGTGGTTCTGGTCCGGCCGGGTTACGGTCCGGTTTGGGCGATCCCAGCGGGACAGAGCGGGGGAGGGACAGAGTGGGGGAGGTGGAGAGAAGAGAGAAGCTGGCGGAGGGTTGAGTCGAGTAGATCTGAGTCGAGGCGTCCGTCATGCAGAAGACAAGTGTTTAAATACCACAACAAGGCATCTGGAGTTAAGCCTGCTGGTCAGACAGGAGCAGAGAGAGAGAGAGAGAGGGAGAGGGAGAGGGAGAGAGGGGCAGAAGCGAGACATACAAGACATTGTCACAAAGAGAAAAAGAGAAAGACAGTGAGAGAGAGAGACAGGGTCATAAAGACAAACAGCAGTTTAGTCAGTTAAAAGGGTGATGGAGGACAGAGGGATATAAACTAGAACTTAGAGACAAACACTAAGGAACGGAAAGAACAAAGAATCACGCACCAACAAAGAACCAACAAAACAAAATCAACAAAAAAGAGGAGGCACTAAGGTGGGAAATCACTCCAGGATCTCCAGATTAATGTTAAATTACACTAGGAACACAGTCTTGGCTGTGACTATAGTCACGTTTTTCTTGGCTTTAGGAATCTTTTTACAAATCTTTTCTATTTGTTGTGGGTTTTTTTCTCTGTATCAACAACTAGAGAGTTGAAAGCGCTAAACGCAGGCTGAGGAGTCATTTCCAGACGTGAACACTAGCGGGCGTTTCCGGACAGATAAACAACACAGCATTTCTGGAGAAACTTGGTAATAGAGTTGAATCACAAGAAGTTAAAATTATAGGTGAAGTAAAAAGACATTGGCACACGGTATGGTGGAGCGGTGAACAGCCCTAGTGAAGGGACAGAAGCAGCAGATTATTACTAAACGGTAAAACGATGGCGTCTGCCCTGTTGACCTCGTCTGACTGAATGTTGGGACGTGCTGTTTGGATATATGTTGTTGTTCTTGTTTGGATGTTTATTTGTTTGCACTGATAGATGCTTCACTTTAATAACTACGACAATGTAATGTAGAGGATGCTGTTACAATTGTTACACAACCGCCTACAAAATTGTAAGATTCCATAATGCTAATTTTGAGTCAATGTGAGAAATGTCAGGGGGAAAAAAGGGAATTGCATGTGCTTGTGTTACATTTACCGTATTTCCTCAAATAGTGACCGGGGCGTTTACTGACCTCAGCTGCAGAGGGAACTAGGCCTTTATTGGAAGCAGCGTATATTAGAGGCAGGCTTATTTATCCAATTCCCTCTGTTTAAAGTATAAAGTATTTGATCATTTTAGTATGGATTTTATGCCATGCAAACACATTTATGCGGAAAAAGAGCGCTAGTAGCTCCGCAGCAGCAGGACACAGAGTCAATTAAACACATAAAAACACACTATTATTTGTTTTGTTTGGAGTGAAGATCGTTCTGATGGAGCTCCGCAGCTCCGATCAGTCTGTCCCCCGGGCTGTACTTGCGGCGGGCCTTTATTTGTTTGTGTCGACCATGCCCCCGGTATTTATTAGAGGCCCGGTATATATTTGAGGAAATACGGTACCGATCAGAGATCTATCAGCATGTCTTAATGCAGTTAAATGTTATTGTGCTAGCCCTCGGCCTCCACTTTGGCTGCCATGACGCTAGTGCAGCATGCAGGGAACTAGATGCTGAATAAACAGTGTGGGTGGGAACAAGGGGCACAAACACACAGACCACAGAGATGGGAGGAGGAGACGGAGAGAAGTACAGTACAGAGCCCACGTTTCAGTCAGGAAGAAGAATGAACTGTCTAATGTGACCATCACCGTGTAAACATCTGGGTTTTCATCAGTGGAACCGAGATGCTTCAGGCAGAATCTGGCTTCAAATATGGTTTCAAAACAAACCTCATCCTTTTTAATCTGTTTTAAACTGTTTAGTGGATGCACTTCAATTAAAGATATATTTTTTTACAAATTGAGTGAATAAATTAAAAAGACCAGGGACTGTTGAAGATCAGAGATGTAGAAAGAACAGATGTAGAGTTTTAATTACTTAAAGAACATGATTAATGGCTTGGTTTCCTGATCAATGGAGGCTTCCATCCCTACTGGCCTTAACAGACAGATTCAAAACCAGATTGCTCCTTTTACACTGTTGGTAACATCTTCATCTGGCTGGAGCTCTTTTCCAAACCAGAGCAGACTGTTTCTGATGTAGATGCTCATGTTATCAAGCTGTGATGTGTCTGTAGCTGTATGTGGCAGGTCAGGGCCTGGGAGGACTGGATGCTGATTGGCTGCCCAGGGTTCTACGGTTACTGTTGCTATGGAAGCTGGAAGCAGCCTCCAGAGCCCGAGAGCTTCTCCCACTGCAGTCACCCATGGCTTAATCAGACCAGAGGGGCTTTGGCTTTGGACATGTTACAGCAACAAGCACTATAAACACTTCACCACAGTGACAATAGAATAAAGTTTCCTGGAAAGCTGGCTAAAAACCAGGAATTCAGCTGACAGTGGTGGAATGGACCTGGAGCAGAGCCAGAGAGCTCAGTGGGGAGCTCAGCAGAGAATCTCACTGAGTGTTGTGAAATCAAAGTGAATGAACACAATCAGTGGACTTAGAAGCATTAAGTGTCACAATGATAAGATTAAGTATTTCTGATTCAATCAGTCTCATCAGGACATCACGGCACACATTGTGACCATGAATCAGTTGAGTAATACAGTTACAGTAATAATTACAGTTATAGTAACAGTTACTGGTCACTGTCCATGTGATGAGTCAGACAACCAGAGGTGGAAGATTCCAGGTCCAGGAAGCAAAAGTCATGCCATGTTTTCCCTCCCTCCGTGCACCGATTAGCTAATTTCACTCATCAATTAGACCTCTGGGTTGATGCTAATTGGCAAATCCACATGGTTGACTCAAAATCCTGGAGTGGAATTCTACTTTCTGAACCCAGATTTTCCACCTCAGCCTGCAGAGTCCTCGACAGCCACAGCTCGGTCTGAGGTTTCTCCAGTTGATATGAAAGCAGGGTTACAGAGGTGAGGCAAGCTTTATTCATGGAGCATATTTTAGAGACACACAGGAGTCAATATGGGAATATATCTTATTATTCTTTCTTCCCATTATTCTGCAATTATGAATATTTTCATCTCCCTAAGCCTAACCCTGAATGTGGAACGTCCAACCCTCCTAGAGCGCTGCAAAAAAATCGTATCCATGATTCCTGAGTTAAAATGACCGATACTTATGTGTATGAGATTATTCAGGTAGTTTTGAGAATACATGTCTTTAACCATCTTACCTGAGAATAAACAAACATTTAGCTATTTTTCTGTGTATGTGTGTATGCGCACATGAGGGGGCTGTGTACTGTACTTACCCCGTTCCACTCCACGCTCATACTCACTTCCTCCCCTCCGTCCGGGCCACTCTCGTACTTGACAGTGTCGGACGTCAGGCTCTCGCGGCTGCGCTGCTTCTCCCGCAGCTCGGCCTCGCTCAGGACCTCGGCCACGCGCTGCTTGTGCACTGTGTCCAGGCCCTAAAGCAGGCAGACACACAAGCGTAGATGTTACGACTCGCAGCGGTGCCTTAAGGTCACGACATTAAAACATTGTCCCTGTGATACAGTTTAGTGAGAACATTTGAGGTTACGATATGAAATATTTCATGAAATATTTGATGGGCAACACAGTTACACTGCAAGGAACTGTTCTGACACGTTTCTCTTCACCCTGTACACCTCTGAGCAGCACGCCTTCTTCATGATTTGCATACAGCAGGTCCAGGGTTTTATTCTCCCTCAGGTCACATATTGGGTGAAGTTTGTGAGGGTACCAGAAAGGGAGACATGGTTCAAACCACCAGATTGTCATCAGAATCATAGTCTGTTCATTGGGCCAAGTACATTTTCATACATTACACATGTAGATATACAGCATAGCACCTGATAATATTTAAAATAATTATTTGTGACCCACCGCATACTTTAGGGTCACATTTCGAAATTTGACAATTTTGTTTTTTCACATGATATGAAAGTGTAGAATCAGAGCTTCAAAACAATGTGTTGTTCTCGTGGAAATCAAGCAAATATTTTGGAAGCTCTGGCTTGTTAAAGATGAAGGTTTTGAAAACAGAAGTTGTAAGAAATCAACCCTTAAAGGTTTTCCAGCATTTCCAGACTTTTGCAGCACAAAACACACATTTAGAAACACAATTAGTGATTTAAATTGTTACATTTGGATAGTGCTGTACTCCTTCGATGAGATAATGTTGAATGTGCTTTACTGGAATAATGCTTGAATAATACATTAGAAAAATGTTGGAAAATGCATAACTCAAGTTAATCCTTTACTATAAGTAAAATTTCTTTCATTCCAAGTTCATGTTCACTATACTAGCATGACCGCTCTATCATTCTGTAACTTCTAAACATTCCCATTTCCTGCCCTTATTGTTTCATAACAATGATGGTTTTAAGAAAGTGGCCCGTTTCAGATCGCACACATGATCACCCGCTCAGCTCTATTCAGCCTCCTATCCCAGAATGCAAATGGCTGGGAGCACCCCGCTGCACCGCCTCCCGCTGCCAGCGCAGTTCAGTAATATGATTGAGAGCTTCTGCCCCCCTGTGCTCTAATCCATAACAACACAGAGATGATGTGTTTTCACGGAGAAGTGCAATTTCTTGCTTCTGGTGTGTATTAGTTGTTGTTTCTTTAAACATTGTTTAAGGAATAAGAATAAGAATAAAGAATAAGTTGAGAGATAGCAAACAACTTGAGGAACATAAATCTGCTATAATCTCATTTTTGACCTAGAAAGAGATTTCCGAGGTGTTCCCCATCTCCCCAAAAGTACGCTCCTGCGAAATGTGCCGAGTTAGGACATGGCCGGTCACACTTGTTAACTGCTGCTAGTCAATGTATCACAAAATGTTGGAAAGCAGAAATGGCTCATTCAATATGCGTAGCTCAGATTTTGTGGCAAACTGTCAGGTTGTAGAATCACTATTTTTTTCTCCATGTCTAAGCAACTAACTAAATCATATCTTGCTGAGATTCATAACTAAGGATCTGTGAAATATTTTTGTAATGTACATCATCCACGTCGCCCTGCGACCACACCTGCTTTCTGGAGCGCAGCGCGGCCTCCTCCAGCGTCTCTGCAGCCTCAAACTTCCCCTGCCGCCTGTAGAGGGCACCAAGGTTCTTCAGGGTGGTTGTCACCGTGGGGCTGCGGAGAAGCACAAACGCCATCAACCATGATGGAGCTAGAATAACTACTGGACTGTCACAGATATTACAACTACTACAGCTGATACTGTCTATTACAGTATTCTTCCAATACTCAAAGTCATGTTGCTATATTAAAATTATATATTATATTAAGCTATGTTCATCGTATTTATATTCATCATATATACTCCCTGTACCTCCTATAACACCCCCCTGTAACACAATTCTTTCCACAAATAATGCAAAAAATTATAAAGGATAGTGCTGCGTTCTACTTTTTGTGGCAGAAGGTGGCATTACCTAGCAACCTAAAGTAATTTTTGTAAAAACTGTAAAACAAATTGTAAATATAGTTCATCATACCCAGGGAGCTACAGGGGAGGGGATAAAGAGCTGCATACAGCTCCAAACACCCAAACCCTGTAAATACAGTTTACCAAAATGTTCTTCTCACAGCTGCAACATTTCCACAATCCTCTTCTCATTAAAAAATGCTCCACAGCATCAGCACTGAGGCATTGTGGGAAGGAAGGTTTGCAGATAAGCCCCAAAAGCACATAATAATGGTCTGGTGTGGCACAGTCGTCCCAAGGCAACCAGCAGCGATTAGACTCACTGACTGAAACTGGCGACAACAGGGAGTTGCTTTAATCACATGATGTGATCTTCAGGATGTTTCTCTGGGTCTCTTACTGTTATTAACAGATATTAACAGTGTATTGAGTAGCATCTGGAACTGACCTGTCAACTTTACAGGCTTTATACCAGCCTCCGTACTCTCCGAACGGTGAGCCGTCCTTCTGCTTTCCCTGGGGAAGAAGAAATATATATCAGTCAGTCAATTTTACAGGAATCGAAACACAGGAACCTACACGTCTTATCACGAATCAGAACTGTCAAGTCCGACACAATTTCGCAAAATGTATTTTTAAGTCTGGTGCAGATTAGTACCAGTATTTAAACCTTCCCTGGAACAAAAGAGCAAAACTATTTCAATGGAGTAAAGGCTCATCCTATCCTAACTAGAAAGGAAATTGAGGAGTTCCACAAGTTGAATCATGATTGGTTCAAAACCTAGTTTAGGATTTCCATTGGGGAGTTAGAGGGCTGCTGCAATTGATTTCCCCTCATCTTAAATTATAGATACGAAAACATCACATTTGTTTACCGAATACAGAACCATCTCGAACAGCAACTCGGCAAACTCAGATTAAAAATATCATGCACCGTCGCAGTGCGACACTGTCAATGTCAGCATGTCTTTATTTAGAGAAAATTACGTGTAGATTTCGTGCAAAAATCCAAATTGGTGTGAAAAGGCCTTAACTGGTCCGGGAAAACAAACATGAAGCAGGTAATTACTGCTTTTTAATACCATCAAAGGTAACATGAAGGAGTGCTTGGCGGCGGGATTACAGGCAGGTCAGAAGTCGCTCCCCCTTCGCCAAATTAAACCGATAAGCCTTTTAAACTGTGACCAAAAACTCTTCCTGGTGGTTGAGTGAGTCTCCCAACATTGGCAACATGGAGCTAATATGCTAATCCAAACCTTTGTGCTAGTCAGCCCATCCACATTTCCTTGGACTGGATCACAGTGTTTCACATTTTAAATGTGCTAGAAACTGCAGCGTACCGCTGACACTAAACAGGGTGTCTGCAGGTACAAAGACCTTTTTAAGATGTTTTAACAAAATTTAAGACTGTTTTTTGGACCAACCATCTCATTATCTCAAGTATTTCAGGTCAGTACAAGGTAAATCATGGAATAAATCTAACCAGTACTTTTTTTGTTTTGTTTTTTAACACAGAACTTCAGAAGGTAAGTACAAGGATTATATTGGATTTCTCTCTACAGGTAAGTATGAAGGAAAGTATGAAGTTGATAAAGTAAATGAATAAAGTACTCATAAAGTAATGAGTTGGTTCATCTAGAAAAGGTAAGTATTTTGAGTGGTAGGTTTAGGATTTCAGAACTTGGAGTAATTTTGACAAAAATAAATATATGGATAAATAAAATCTGATAAATGTCAGCGGGTTTGAAGTATAATTTTCACCAAGTCACGACAAAACCAAAACGGACATGCATTCATGAGAACATGTTTAGATGAATGGATAGAGTGAGAAAAGATAAAAGACGGATACTGCTCATGAGCCAACAGATCTGATGCAGAGATTAATGGATTTGAATTGATTGATTAATCACCTTGCTCTGCTCCTCCCTCTCCTCTGCGTGCATCCATATGGGCTTGTTTTCATCTGCAGAGAGAGGGACAGAGTCAAAGGGTTAGGGAGAGACAGACAGAGAGAGAGAGCAAGTGAGAAACCAAGAGAGACAGGTCTGAATGGATATTGATGGTGGCTGAGAAAGGTCAGGTGTGTATCTGTGCGCAGGCTGAAAGCATTAACCTTTACATCAGCCAGCAGCAGATAGACGTGTGTGTGTGTGTGTCTGTGTGTGTTCCTCCGGTAAAATAACAAACAAAACGACTCAGCTAAAAAAGTGGAGGATTTGTGTCTAAAAGCCTTCCAGCGTCAGCGTCAGAACCGCAGCCCGAGGAAACGCCGTTTCTATTTTTTTACATGATACATCACTAAACACATTTTACATTTTCATTTTAATTCTACATTTTTACAAATTGATTGATAATTTGATGAATAATTTCACCCCAAATGCAGTCCTTGTTTGGTGGCGTCTTACCATCAACGGAGCCAAACTCCCTCTCGTGAGCGCGAGTGAGGATCTCTTTGTACAGAGTCTCGGCCTGTTTGAACTTCCCCTGCTTCAGGTAGCAGGACGCCTGGCGGAGTGACACAGGACACACAGGAGAGAGATAGATATAGAGACAGAAGTACAGAAAGACGGCATATCTATATATAGATATAACCCCCATCCAGCCCACTGGGCCGGCTACTCTCCTCACCAGGTTGTTCTTGGTCTTGGCCACGTTGGGGTCGTCAGGGCCCAGCTTTGTCTGGTAGATCTCCAGAGCCCTCATGTAGTAGTACTCCACCTCCTCGTACTTGCCCTGGTTCTGGCACAGCAACGCCAGGTTGTTCAGCTGCTTAGCCACGTCCGGGTGGTCCTTGCCCAGCACCTGCAGGGAGGCGTGCGTTAAAACAACGCTCTGTACAGCTAAATAAACAGACATTTCACACCCTGGACACTGTGTTACAGCCACGCCGGTGGGTGGATGGTTCCTGGTTGGTAGCGATTTCCCAACCACACCATCAGCTGCAGGATTGTACTTGAAATATTTTGTTATGGAGGGCAAGCAATTCAGCCTGAATATTGGAATCCTGCGGCCATCAGATAGTTTGTTCTGGCTGCTCTGGTTGTGCTTTATTTGACCAGCAAACTTCTTTTAGAAACCCATTTATTGTCTGGATCACACAGACTAAAGAAAACGTAGAAAGAAATGGACATAGTGTCTGTGACGTCACCCGTTGGTTTCTCAAGAGACGATTTGAAGTCTCGGGTTTGGGTTTACGCTTTCCGCCGTATTTCGAAAAACATTTATGAACTTTATATTCCTAGCAAGAAGCTTATTTTTTCCCCATTGACTTTCATGAGGTTTCCTGAAGCAGCATATTAGCTGAACTTAAGCCACTTCCACATCGGCTTCCTACTTGGTCTGGTTCATGTTTTTAACTGGTAAACTTCTCAGTCTTGGTTGCTAGATATTCAAAAAACATTTAATAGTGTCTGCTGAATTTCACTGTGAATAGAACATCTCCACCTGGGTGGTGTCACTGCTCGTCCCGGCTCAGTGGCAGCAGCCTGTGCTGGTGGTCAAGAACTTTAGACCATCGACCAGTTTGACTAAATACAGACTGAATAAACACAGAGGCAGTGCAGCGCTCCATCAGTCAGTTACAACTAGCAGAGAAACAAAAAAAACACAATAATCCCATCAAAGACAACGCTGGAATATCACACTTAACACCCCCACCTCCCAGCATACAGTACATACTGTACATAAACACACACAAATTAAGAAAGTTAAAAAAAAAAAGTTTAAGAAATGAACTGAAAAGGAAAGTCCCCTGTCCTTTACAACTTTGACACAATGTGATACCAATTACAGGGTCTGAACTGTGGCACTGTTTGCACTGGGGGCTTGTGAAATTCCAAAAATAAAACCTGAAACAGGCACTGAATATAACCATGTACGCTGGTATCTGGTTCACGTAGTACGGGTACAATATAATCATTCATCTTTCAGTGGTTTCATAATAGAATTAAGATATTTTCATATTGTGATACACGATCCAGTAGTCTGAGATAAAGAGAAGATATGATATTTCCCAAGCTGTGACATCAGAGTTGATCTGATATTACATTGACATATAGTTCTAATTTTGAGCACAAAGAGGACGGACAGAAAGACCTTTTGTCATTTTGCAGAACAACAGACTGAGTTGATATTATAGGATGGTCGTGTTGTGAGGTTCAGAGCAGCTAGTCGCTGCAGATCTGACATTCGGCTGTAAACATCATGAGCTCGGAAAGGGATCCATACGGCCGACACAAGGTCAGGTCGCTGGAGTATTGATCATGTTCATTGATGGGAGTGCTGCATTAAAATGCCAAAGGCCTTGACGTGCCAACAATATTTCCAGAAAGCTCCACGTAGGAACTTATTCTCATCAAATTTTTACAAGAGAGCTTCAGAATGCAAGATTGTTACTGTTCTATTTAGTTAACAGATTCTGATATGAAATCTTCCTACAAATTAACATAAAGGGCAGGTTCGTTATTTTTCAACCCTGGCCGTTGGTTTCAATCAATAATTTACTCTTAATTGTTATTATTAATTTAATAATAATTGAAAACGCCTCTTACATGTTAAATCTCCTTTTCAAAAATGGGAAGCTCACAATATCACACTTTTTATATGTTATACAAAAAAAATGCTACATGTTTTCAGTGTCTGTTAGAAATGTTCACTGAGCCTGCCTCCAATATATTTTGGAGCAGTGTTCCAACGTTTAAGGGCATAGTTAAAAAAAAAGCTGTATCCCCAATTTTCTGATGGGTTGTGGACACACCAGAGGGCTTGTGAAGAAACATGAAGCATCATAGAATCTGCAATTTTCCCCTCTCCATCTTCTCAGGAGATAAAACACGGACCCCAGCACCTCCAACACTGAGAGATGAGCTTTCTAGAAGAACAGGATAAAATGAATAAAATGTTCTGATTCAGCAGCTGCGGTAGCGATATCACTCCCCCCGCTCCCCCTCCGACCATCTAGGAAGCCTCAGCGGAAAGCCATCCACATTAAGTCAGAGCTTTATCAGTCAAGTTTGTGGAAAAAAAAATAATGGATCAGCTTAACATGAGCTGACGTGTCACTCTGAGAGGAACGAAGGAGAGAACGGAGATGGAGAGACCGAGGGAGGCAGAGCCAAGAAGCGACACTAAATGATAATAAAGAGATTTTCTGCACTTTAATGATTGCTGAGCTGCCCTTTATGAGGCGAGACTAAATGAAGCACTCTGAGGACTTAATGCTGCCACAAAGCAGCTCTTGCTTTGAAGACCAGAGTACTACTGAGGAAACACAATATGGAGGAAAAGTCTCTAAGTTTGAAAGTTTGAGTCAGAAACCAAAAAATTGCCACCAGTCCTTAAAATCAAACCTCTGGAAACAAACTCCAATAGACAAAACATTTACAGTACATTAACAATTCAAGAATCCGTTGAAAATGAAGAGCATAGATTAGCTTCCTTATGGTTTTAGGGCTATGTGATCAGCCAGGTGTTTACTTCCTCTTTAACCAACACCATTCCGCCACTCTTGAATACATCCAAATGTTCTCTATGACATCACTGTTTGATTGATTTTTCTATTAGAGGATAAGAATAAATTAAACGGTGTATGAACCAAGATCCCGGCCACACTAGCATGTGAGACATATTTTCCCCCACATTACCATTTGTGCGACAAACCATAATCTTTCCGGACCCAATTAAAAATCCTAGCGCAAACTCTATTCCTGGTGGGACCGGGGCCTTGTACAGAGCCCAGTCGCTCTCTGTGTGACCTTTGACCCACCTTCTCTCTGATCTCCAGTGCCCTCTTGCAAAGCGGCTCGGCTTCCTTGTACTTCCCCCTCTTTCCGTACAGCACGGCCAGGTTGTTCAGGGTGGCCGCCACCTGGTACACACACACACAGTTAATTATTCAAAGCTCTGCGATCTCACCCTCCATCACCGTCACCCATAGGTGCAGTGTGTATTTGTGTGCTACTCCACCTCAGCAGCAAAGTGCCATTGATCTGGTGAGCCAGTGAATAATGCGAAGAGGAAGTTGAGGAAACAGTAAGTGGTTATTATCAGGCTGTAATAGGATCACAACCAGCTAAATGATGAATCTCCATCACATAATCTGGAGAGGGAAGAAGAAAGGAGAGGAGATGAGGGGAGGAGACCAGGGGGGAGGAGGAGTGGAGATCAGGGCAGAGGAGAGAAGAGAAAGGAGGAAAGGAGTGGAGAGAAGAGAAAAGGAAGAAACAAAGTAAAGAGGGCAGGTGAAGAAATGAAATAGGGATGGATAAGGATTGAGGAAAAAGAGAAGGTGAAAAAGCAGAGGGGGTGGTGTGGTACGACTCAGGTGAACTGAAAAGGTGAATCACTGGTGGATCTCAGCTGGTGTCATTGTGTCCGAAATCAGCGAAAATCACT
>OMKR01050268.1:0-16604 GCA_900302355.1 Cyttopsis rosea | reverse complement strand
CTTCCGTAGCCAAGTACATTTTTATTCCTTGTGCAGTGTCAGCTGCTGGGCAGACAGAGTGTTTGTGCCGTTGCATCCAGGACAGAGCTGATCTGCAGGACAGAGCTGATCTGCAGGACAGAGCTGATCTGCGGGTGCAGCACAGAGCAGCGCCCGGCCTTCGCTTTCATTGCGCCGCGGGGTTTCGTGAGACCCTCTGACTCGCGCGTGCGTTAGCCTCCTCGGTCCGTGTTTCCAGACGGGTCAGGTGGGGAGCCCACATCGCCGCCGACCCTTTGCGCCGAGTGTACGTGGGCCGGTCCCCCCCAGAGCGACACGACTGGGTCGGGGCGCACTGAGGACATTCCACCCCGGTAAAAATACAACTATTTCATTAAAATGTATTTTATTTTAGTTTGTTAGTTTTCGAAATATTCATTTTTTTATTGTTCAGTGAAATAGTTGTAGTTTTACCGGGGTGCACTGAGGACAGTCCGCCCCGATAAAAATACAACTATTTCATTAAAATGTATTTTATTTTAGTTCGTTAGTTTTTGAAATGTAATTCTAAATTTGAAGATTATGGTGATCTTGTAAAATCAATTTTTGTCCCTCATAATATGCTTTTTTAAGTTTTGTGGCTCCTAATGTTTTCTTTTCTGTGGGAAACGGGTCTAAATGGCTCTTTAAGTGGTTAAGGTTGCCGGTGCGTGTGAGAAAAACTCACGGGCCGCACTAACACTAAACTTTGATGTCAAGTAGAGGGCCTCAAAATATCGTCCCGCGGGCCGCAATTGGACTGCTTTAAACAGTCTTGCTTTAATTAATGAAGATAAGAAGATGTGTCCTATAATTGTTCACAATATGCCATCTGAAATATTATATTATATGGTGTTGGTGTTTTCTTTGAAAAGACTAGAGCTTTAGTCTGATATCTTGCTTGACATTACCATATATATACCATGATATATATTGACATTTTGTCAAATTCTCAACAATATTATCATAAATATTCAAAATCTTCCCGTTTCAGATGAAGGTAAAGAGACATCAAAGGCAGCATCTCAGGAAACTGATAGAATTGTTGATCTGTCTGAAGAAAGTGACCAACCGCAGGAGGAGCCGCCCCCCCGAACCAGGGCGTCCGTGGTCCCCTTCAACACCTCGGACTACCGCTTCGAGTGCATCTGCGGTGAGCTGGGCATCATCGACTACAAGGCCCGCGTCCAGTGCATGAACTGCCAGCTGTGGCAGCACGCAGAGTGTGTGAACTACAAGGAGGAAAGTCTGGAGACCACCCCGTTCTACTGCCCCCACTGCCTGGTGGCCATGAAGCCTGTGTCCACCGGCGCCACCCTCATCATCTCCCCGAGCTCCATCTGTCACCAGTGGGTGGAGGAGATCAACCGCCACATCAGCTCCTCGTCGCTGCGAGTGCTGGTGAGAAGATGGATAAATGTCTCGTGTCGTATGTTGTGTGTTGATAGTTTTTGTCCAAAATACATCTCTTTGGGGCCGTGCCTGAATTTTCACATGCCACCCTCCTGTTTGGAACTCTCGGAAGTGAAACACACCTGCAATTACCGCTTTTCACCATAGGTGCCGCCAAAAACAACAAAATGGAAATCTTCAAGATTGGCACTTTAACCTTATAATTTTACTGAAAATATTTTGCATTCTAACTCATTTTTTACATTTGTTCCTCTGTAAGGTGCTCTGTGTCAGTTATTTTGTTAAAAGGACTTCCCCTCTTCCAGGTTTACCACGGTGTGAAGAAGCATGGCTTCATCCAGCCGCACATGCTAGCAGAGCAGGATGTTGTCATCACCACCTACGATGTGCTGCGGTCAGAGCTCAACTACGTTGACATTCCACACAGCAATAGCAAAGATGGCCGTCGCTTCCGCAACCAGAAGCGCTACATGGCTGTGCCCAGCCCCCTGGTGGCTGTGGAGTGGTGGCGTATCTGCCTGGATGAGGCCCAGATGGTGGAATGCACCACCGCCAAGGTGAGGTGGAGCGCGTCACAATGAAATGTAATTGCTCTTTCTGTTTAGTCCAGTTGTTTTGCAGGGTTGCATGGAATTCCACCCACCAAGCTCTTGGATAAATAATATATTAAAGGATTATTTTGGGCTAGGCAAAACAACAATACCCAGCCCTGAATCACAGTCTGAACGCTTACCCCTTCTGTATCACTTGTCCATTTTCGTGTTTAATTTGATAATATAAATATTAATAGCAAGTGGGTAATCGACTGGCTTTTCATGTCACCATTGGCATTGATTGTAAAGTTCTTTGAAATGTTTACAGTCTTTTAACCATTGCAATTCCAATGCAAATTGTAATTATAATGGTTATTATTTCATTATAACTCTGCACCAATCTGCTATCTTGTGCTGCCAGGCTGCAGAAATGGCTCTGCGTCTAGCGTCCGTCAACCGCTGGTGTGTCAGTGGTACTCCTGTCCAGAGGGGCTTGGAGGGTGGGTAACGCTGCCAGCTTCACAACAAAAGCACTAACTCTGCTTCTTTCCACCATTTGAAAATATCATCAAATGTCAGTAGCTTCTCAACTTCAAGATTATGTAGAAAGGACATTTCATAATGTATTTCACTGTGCTTTCACAACATTACATTTACAACACCAATAGAACTCTAATCCATTTTCTCTCTCACACAGAAAAATGCTCAAGCACCCACATAGTCTATAGGGATAGGATGTAGATTGGAAGTCATGACATTTTTCAACATAATGATATGTAGCCAAACAATAATATAAGAATAAAAAACATACTAAAATTGATTATGTGTACTTCCAGATCTCTACGGCCTTGTGCTCTTCCTCAGAGTTGACCCCTACTGGGTTAAACATTGGTGGGACCAGCTGCTGTACCGTCCCTATCGCCGTGGAAACACCGAGCCTCTTTACAACCTGATTAGCCAATTGTTATGGCGATCGGCTAAAAAGGATGTCATTGACCAGGTAGAATTATTAATGCCAAGTGTTCATCTTTATCATGTTTAATCATATTCACATTCTCTTACTTTCATTTAGTTGGTAAGGATAAAAATGTTTATATTTTTATTTCTTTGTTTAGAATTTGATTCCTTTGGAGAAGCTGTCAAAGGAGCAGCAGTCAAAGCAATAAATGCCTAAAAAGTATCATGAATTAATACACAGAGTCCTTTATAACAACGCTTGAATACAATAAGTAGAAAAAATATGAATGAAAAAATACAATTGCATGAATGTGAAGACAATAGCCATATGAGAACACTGAGTGAAGAGTGATTGCTGTTTTACCTCTGATCTGTTCTCTCTTGGGTCCATAGATTCTGGGGCGGCGCCAGGATTTTTTTAAATCAGTATTTAAATTATTTTTAAACAAAGATCATTTATTTCTAAAAGGTTTTTGTACAAATAAGGATTGAAGTTGAGAGGAAACCCGGGTTTAAAGAGAACCTGCTGGTATGTTCTGCATACAGATCCAGATCCCCCCTCAGACGGAGGAGGTGCACTGGCTCCACTTCTCCCCCGTGGAGGGTCACTTCTACCACCGGCAGCACGAGGTCTGCTCCCAGGACGCCCTGCTGAAACTCAGGAAGATCTCCGACTGGAGCCTCAAGCTGGGCAGCCTGGACCGCCGCACCGTCAACACCATCCTGTACCCGCTCCTGAGGCTGCGCCAGGCCTGCTGCCACCCCCAAGCCGTGAGGGGCGAGTTCCTGCCGCTGCAGAAAAGGTCGGTACCAGCCTGAATAGATACTGAGAAGGCAGCTGCACCTGCTAATGAACTATTGTAACCCTCCTGAATAGAGAATCGGCACATTAGAATCCGTAATAAACCGCAATACCCCTCTGCAATTATCCTGCGTGTAGTTGTGTTTTTTTTAAACATGACCCCTACCTTTTTTATGTGGTTGTGAGGATTTGGGATTTGGGTTTTCCCCCTCTATACAGCACCATGACGATGGAGGAGCTCCTGAAGTCCTTGCAGAAGAAATGTCGAGTGGAGTGTGAAGAAGCCCACCGACAATTAGTGTGTGCTCTCAACGGCCTGGCTGGAATCCACATCATCAGAAGTATGAAACACAGTCAGGGTTTCCCATGGGAAACAGAGTCCATGATCTCATCATTTCGTTCCCAACACTTTTGAACTGGGGTGTTTTGTATAGTATAGTGGGCTTCCTCAGCGCTATATAGGCATAATGTGGCGGAGTGGAATGGGATGTTTTGTTTAATACCCCCACATTAAAGCTACATTTGCGACACGGGTAAGTGCCACTAATGACGGTTTTTGCCTTTGCCATCCGCAGATGAATTTGGAGAGGCAGTGGAGATGTATAGAGAAGTGCTTCGTTCTTCAGAGGAGCACAAAGACAGGCTGAAAACCGATTCCTTACAGGTACACAGCTGTCCCATTCATGCCATTCTCATTCATCTGGCATTTCCATTTGAAAGGTTACTTCAAAATGAAATTACCATTATTTGATTAAGGTAATTTAGATTTTCTTTTAAATTATGGTTAGTTAGTATATTTTTACATAAATCTGGAATTTGTCCTGTGCATTTAATGCACCCTAACTGTTAGGAACAGTGGGGCAGCCCTAATCTGATGCCTGGAGACCAACTCCAGAGTCAATGCCTTGTTCAATGGCAATAGCAGTATGTTTGTTTTTTGAAACAATAAAGGACAAGTAAAAAAGGTTTATTTATATTTATTTATTTATATATTTATTATTATTATTTTATTTTATAATTTTTTTTGTAGCATTATTCTTTTTGTAATGATTGCCCTTAATATTGTCAAGACTTTGAAGAAAACATTCATTTTCACTTGCCATCAAATTTATATAAGCTTTATGTTTACAATTGAATTGAATTGTCTGACAAACAAATCATCATTTGTGTCTAATTCAGAGGCTACATGCTACCCACAATTTGATGGAACTACTGAGTGCAAAGCATCCAGGCATACCTCCCACACTGAGAGATGACAGTCTGAGTGTAGAGGTAATTCTATTAACAATTTTTGACTGCTTCATTACATATTCCTCAAAACAAGGAACAAGGCTTAACCTGTGATATAAAACCTATTTCTAAAATCACAATGTCTTAACTTTCTCTTGCTATTTGGTTGTGGAACCTATAATGTTTGTGTGCATACATGTGGAGAAGAATGTCCATTTTCGCGCTCTGTCAATGTTTTTCTGTCAAGGCAGAGCATCTCCGACAGCACTACATGACCAAATACAACTCTGAGGTGTCCGACGCTCACCAGGCTCTCCAGCCTGTGCTGCAGAACATCAGGGAGTTGAAACGCAAGGTAGGAAGTCCTCTAAGTGTAACATACACATCAATATGTGCAGTAACTAATATTTTTAAGGTGCCGTGTGTAGAATTTAGTGGCATCTAGCGGAACGGACTTAGCAGAAATGGAATATAATATTTCTAAGTATGTATTAATTAGTGTATAATCCCATGAAAATAAGAATCATTGTTTTCGTTTTGTTCCATGGAGGCTGCCATGTTGCACCGCAGTGTTTCTACAGTAGTCCAGAACGGACAAACCAAACACTGGCTCTAGAGAGGGACTTTTGCGTGTTTCCCCGCCATAGATTTTCCTATACGGTGGGGGGTAGTGAGTTGGTTGCAATCTGCAACGTCATAGCTAGATGCCGCTAAATTCTACATACTTCAACTTTAACATTAAAACCACATTATGAGGTTTGTTTCAAGTAGGGAATGAAAGACTACTGTGGTGGGGAAACCAAATTGTAAGTGTTTTGCTGAGGAAGACAAATCAAGGACATAATTATGTAGATATGTCCATTAAATAGATGGTTAAATATGCTCCGGATTTTGTGTGGAAGTTCGATCCTCAAATCTTTTAATTTTCTAAAGGTCAACCTGCGGACACCCTGGTGGTTGGATGTTATCCAGAGAGCGATCCAGTGCTCCATAGATGATGACCTGGTGTCCCGCATCCAGAACGAGCTGACATCAAGCTACAAGCAGCAGCCCCACAAGTTCTCCATGGCTGACAAGTAATGGCCGCTTGGATGAATCAGCAATTAATGTTTTCATTTTAGACCAACTTGTGCTGAGAAATAGGTCTGTGTGTCTAGGTTCCGGGATGGCCGCGGTCTGCAGCTGCTTCTCACCACAAAAATGGGAGACCTGATGAAATCCCAGAAAACTGTGCAAGAGGCCGTGAAGAGCCTCGAAGGCCCAGCCTCAAAAGAAGTCATTGAAGAGGCAACCATTTGTCACCTGAGGCCAGTGCGTCTGCGGCTCAATAAGTAAGATTTTTACAGTGCGTTTTTACAGTATCTTTAATAAGAGTCATCAGAGTCATTATCTCAGCCTTATTATATAGCTTTTAACGTTTCTCTTTTTCACACATTTCAGTTGTGTCTTTTGCAAAGCAGATGAGCTCTTCACGGATTATGAGTCCAAGCTATTTTCTCACACGTGAGTAGTAGATAACTGATCTCCTGACATAAAAATACCCTACAGATCAGAAGGCATTTCAGTTTGATGGACTTCCTGTCTTCCTGTCCCTCCCCGACAGGGTGAAAGGTCAAACCGCCATCTTTGAGGAAATGATTGAAGATGAGGAGGGGTTGGTGGACGACCGCCTCCCCACAACCAGCCGTGGTCTGTGGGCCGCCAGCGAGACCGAGCGCACTCTAAAGGCCATCTTGTCCTTTACTAAGGCCAAACGCATGGATGCAGAACTGGTGGAGGAGGGCAACACCTTCATGGAGCTGTTTGAGAACTGGAAAAAGGAGTACAAGGTGTCGTATCCCTTCCTCCACAATAAGCCAGTTTTGAAACCAAAGGATTGTTCCATGAAATGGAAATTGCATTTTCATTCTCATTACTTTTACATCCACTTGTTTTTCATCTATTTAACAAATTGTTCTAGAAATTTGCCCAAAGATATTTGAGATTTTGGCTGTATTGGTTGTGTTGGTCAAATACAGCGCCCTCCCCTATCTTTAATTGGTTTAAAAATCAAAAAATAGTGGAAAAAGTTAAGGCGCTAGAAGTATAAAGTTCCTTAAATTGCTTGCAAGTACAGTACTTGAGTAACAGTAGTTACTTTCCATGTCCCGTTTTCCAGGTGCTGCATGAATACTGGATGGTCCTGCGGAATCATGTGTCAGCCATAGACGAGCTGGGAATGGCCACGGAGAGACTACGTGTGCGTCTGCCCGATGAACCCAAACCCAAAGTGCTGCACATCATAGAGCCACACGAGGTGAGAGAGAGAGGGAAACCAAAAGTTTCTCAATCTGCGGTTCATAGTCCAAAACTAGGTGGTATACTTGGAACTGGATGATATATAAATATTATCATACATATAATGAGACACAAGACATATATTTTTGGATTTTGGTTGTTATCATAATGAGGAGAATCTCTGAATTTAGTAGACAGTTGGAGCTGAGTGAAATGAACTGAATGCCTCCACCTACTCAGTCATCACAGCCATGTCACTTATGATCGTTTCTCAATTAGTTTTATATGCAGCTAATGGTTCATTTTAAAACTTTGGGGAATACTTTTTTTGGATAGTCCATCTATAGATGACATTAACTACTATTAACTACATATCGAGTGACTTATCAACACAGTCTTTGTTGATAGTTACATTTTCTCAACATACTCAATTACATTTCAAATGAGTTGCAACTAAATGTTAATAAAGTATCTACTGACTCTACACACAGGACTCCATTGAAATGTAGTTGAAAAGTATGTTGAGATAATTTAACAGATAATTCAACATGTCATTGTTGACACGTTGATAATCACCCAAACTGCTGTTAATAGTCTATAGATATCTAAACAACAACAAAGCACTAGAATCCCCAAGATGTCTAGTGAAATTTTATTTTATCGTATATGGAATATAATATCACAGCTTTCCAAAAACAAGGAGGCTTGGAACTCTTTTATGCTGCTTTGCATTCAACTGTTGAACTGTCTAGGATGTCACTTTGCCCTACAAGGCTGTGGTTTCTCAAGGAAGCGTGGAATAATTTATGCATGATTAGATTCACTTGTGTGTAATTTATGCTGCTGTTAAGTGTTTTCTGATGCTTAAATGTGCCCAACAAATTCTCTTTAAAATGGTCTTTATCTGTGCTTTAAAGCTAATTTGGAAGAGACAACACATATTTGATTTTATTTTGTAATTTTGAGACTACTATGAATATTAAAAATGTTTTGGCTTTGTTTGACTTCTGATGCAAAGCTACGAGTCCAGACTGCATTGAGAGATCGAGGGAGAATTATGGGTTAAAATACAACACAAATACAGCACTGACTTAATTTTAGGAATCAATGGATATTGGGCAATGGTTCGACCAATTTGTCTTAAATGTGTGACCCTTCTGCTCTTGTCACTCTGATTCCAGGTGGAAACGAACCGAGTGAAGCTGTTGAACGACCAGGTGGTGGCAAAGTCTCAACTCCAAAAGAAGCTTGGGCAGTTTCTTTATCTCACAAATCTGGAGAAGGTGGCGTACAGCTATTTTTACTGCAAATTTAATCAATTTCTGCCTTAGTGACCAAAGAGGTTAACTTTCACCTGTGAATAGGGTCCCTTATTCCATAAGAAATAAATGAATGCATTGCTAATCTGGATCTTCATCTGGATCCAGGAAGTTTATTTTCTGTCTCACTTCTTCTACTATGTTTGAAAACGGTTGCTTGAACTTTTGGTCACAGTTTGCCTTGTTTTAGTCTCAGGACAAGGCCACTGGAGGGCTGAACCCAGAACCATGTCCTATCTGCGCTCGCCCTCTGGGACAGGAGGTGAGTAGTTTGACAGTTCAAGTGTTTCCTCCCATAAATTGATTCCCCTGTTTAAGATAATCTTAATTTTTAGTGATTAGTTTAAAAGCAAAGTAAACCTTGTCTATAACTTCATCAAAAAAGAGAATTCATCAGAGATTATAAACAGTCAATTCCCATTGTATCCTTTATTCATTGTTGTACCAGTTGATGATTTGCTAAATAAAAAGTTAATACTCTTGTTACCCGTGAGCTTTATTTAAATAGAACAGCTTCTGGCCGTCAGTCTAGACAAAATGTCTCTGGCAATCAAGGGAAGAGGTAACAGAACACCTCGCTGTCCGTAAAACTGTCTTATCAAGACAAGCCGGGGATTGTAATTACATCTAGTCTGAAGCCAATTCCTTCTGCACCAGAAAGAACTTGTTAACATTGTTGTTGATTGATTAGATTTCTGTTTGCTTTTTTTTCCTTTTTCTTTCTACTTTAATATGTGTGACTTGTATCCATAAATATTTATATCCAGTTGAATGGAAAAGGAGGTGGTACCAGCCCTTCCTCAACATGACGAAATGGACACGCTCATATAGATGTTAAAAGAAGAACACAAGGGCCATTGTGTGCATTATGTCCGATGCAAATGAGTCTCAGAGATGTCTGTGGTGTTGCACTGCATGAAAGACAGCTCCAAACTACCAAACTAGAGTATCGGACCTTAGTTTGTCCATGTCAAAGAATGACCATTTGTTTAGAAACACGGTGTCTCTGCGTGTCTCCAGTGGGCGGTGTTGACGTGCGGCCACTGCTTCTGCAATGAGTGCATCGCCATCATCGTGGAGCAGTACAGCGTGGGCCCCCTCCGTCGCGCCATCAAGTGTGCGATCTGCAGGCAAACCACGTCGCACGCCGAGATCTCCTACGTGTTCACCTCCCAGTCCTCCAGCCAGGACCAGGACATCCCAGTCAAGGTCGGTCAATGACGCCGGCGCTTTACGAGACGCAGAGCGCTTGAGGAGTCCCCAGTTAAATTTTAATGATCTGTTCTGGATGTAGCGCCGCCTCTAAATGAGCTCCCGCCTTGAATTTTTGTCCTAAAATAATTGGGATTTATACTGTTTATTTTTAACAGGCACTCCGAGGTTGTTTCATTTGGTTAAAAATATCACTTTGGTTAAATAATGCAAATTTTCTCAATAGGATGCAAAAGTACAGGGCTTAATTTAGCTGAACCTCTGTATCTGGAAGGTTATAATAAGGTTTGCAATGCACCTAACTTTTGGAGAAGGAACTCTAAAGCTGAAAATATATTTTTAAAGTATTTTCTTAAAGCCAATATAGTAGAAATACATTTAAAAACAAAAAACAATAGCAACTCTGGTATTAAAAGGCCTATAATTCAAGTTGAGAACAAAAGTTTTACTTCCTCTTGACTTTGTGTGGTATTTGTAACAAAATCTTTATTACACCAAAAATAGATTTTGCAGATGTCAGAGCCGTTGTCAGAGCGTGGTGCTAACTTTCCTCTGTCTTGTCAGGGAAGCCACTCCACCAAAGTGGAGGCTGTGGTGAGAACCTTGAAAAAGATCCAAGTCACCGACCCCGGGGCCAAATGTCTTGTCTTCTCCACGGTAACAGGAAACCGTCGTTATATCACAGATTTGGGATTCATCAAAGTTAGGATCAGACTCCAATTTTCCTTTTTTTTTTTCTACTGTGCTCCAGTGGCAGAGTGTTCTGGATATTATCGCCAAGGCTTTGTTTGACAACAACATGGAATTCTCACAGATCAATGGGATTCACAAATTTCAGGTTGGTTTGATTGAATGCTGAGCTAATTGTAAACCTAATTGGATTACTGGATGGTTGGTTATTACTGTTTTATATAACAGGTTTTCAGTTACAAAACACAACTGTAAGTTGACTTTTTGAGATATACTATTTCATGTTGTATATCTCAAATATCATTTTTTAAATTGATATTGTTGTAGTGTCCTTACTGGAGAAGTCTAAGCGGTTTGCTCCCAATTTTTGAATCTCGATGTTCCAGGAAAATCTGTGCTCCTTCAAATATGAGGAGAAGATCAACATTCTGCTGCTTCCTCTGCACACGGGCTCCAATGGGCTGAACATTATCGAGGCCACTCACGTGGTGCTGGTGGAACCCATCCTCAACCCGGCCCACGAGCTCCAGGCCATCGGCAGGGTGCACCGCATCGGGCAAACCAAGTAAGTACCAGACGTGAAGCAGTGGAACTGTCTTCATGCAGGGCAGGAAATTGGACAAACTGAAGGAAGCCTGCTGTATTCCCATCTACACCAACTAGCAAGCAAGGTAGCCCTCATTGTAGTTATTCCTAAATGTGCAAGGGTAGAGATGTTGGTCTTTTTTGGGACTATAGGGGTACTATAGAATTAATGCCTGGATCTATTAAATGAGTTTAATGTTTTGCAGGGAAATTTCCCCAGTTAAAAGACTGTTAATATAATTATAAATCTCTTAATTCTTTCATTCAACAAGATGATAACATTGTTGTTGATTTAGCTGTTATGTTATAAAAGATGTCTGTCGCTGCCTAACACAAACATTGATGGTCACTACACATGGTGTCATGTAACTGTTGGAAGTATTGTTACTGAAACACCGTCCTAACTGCTGTTCTCTCCACCCGCTAGGCCCACCTTTGTTCACAGATTCCTCATCAAATCCACCATCGAAGAGCGGATGCAGGCAATGCTGAAGACTGCAGAGAAATGGTGAGAAGCACGGTGTAGCAAACTGTGAATTAGAGTACTTTATCTAAAGGCCCCCCACCCCCGATGCATCTATATAACCAACATATAACCTGCCAATTTCTATACAATGATTCCAAATTGTTGTTACCAGCTGGACTCCCCATAAGGTCTGACATGGTTTGTATATCATGTATGGTTAATGATATTACCTCATGATTGTTCGGAACAAGTCCAGTTGGGGAAAACCACTTACAACAATCGTGTCAGGGAGCTAGTAGCACATGGGTCGGTCTCACTTCTAGAAAACCTCTTAAATTGGCTCAGTAGTTATGTTCACTTATTATGTTGTTTAATCCCGCGGGGTCTGACTCTTCTTCTCATCCCTGGCACCGTAATGGTGATTTCTACCTGGTGTCAGGATGAGTCCCCTTAACAAAACAAATGACAAAACAAAAAAAACCTCAACCAATGTTAATTGTTCCCATTGAAGGCTTTGCTGACGAAGACTGCGACGTACAGTCGATTTGACTTTTAATGACAATGCATTTACCGTCAGTGGCTTTTGACAAAAGCGTCTGTTAAATGAGGTGACGTAATGAAACATTGCTGCTTTTGTCCACGTTGGCAGACGGCTAATGTCACCGAAAATCACAAAGTGTTCGTAAGTGCCTTTCGATCAGAGGTTTTGGCACTAGGAAATGTAAACTCCGGAGTTTCACACACAGCTTTACAATCAATAGATGAAATAAGTCCCACCTGTTATAAATGATCAGTCTGTCTGACTGTAGACGTTGTACAGTCAGACAGACCGATCAGCACCAACCCATACCACGCCAAATTCCTGCTGAAAATGTACGTGGCCAAATGAAGTGATTGTGATGGTGATCTCCCTCTCCAGTCACAGCACCGCAGCCATGAAGCACTCGGAGGCGGCCGTGCTGACGGTGGCTGACCTGGCCGATCTGTTCACGGAAGACAGCGAGCGCCTGGAGTGACGGCCGCAAGTGAGATCCTTCTGGACACAGCGGTGGTAGAAGTACTGTCGATTTGCACATTACGTTTTCTTTTTCTTTTTTGATACACATTCCAAAGTTAAATGGTGCGTTTTCAGGAGAAAGTAAAAAAGAAATTTTTAAATTTTTTTATCTCATTGTTGTCTGTGGTTTTAGCTGAAACGTCATGGCAGCTCAACGATAACATCCAAGTTAACAATTTCACAATCACGTTTTACTAGATTGAACTGTAATACTGTCTGTTAATCTAGGATGACGTTGATTATGGGCTTTTCTAAACAACCTCTCTGTAAGTCAATGTACTGAGCAGTCATGATGGACAAAGAACACACAAAATGGAGAAGAAACTGTTCAATTGCGTTATTGGTTACTGTAATTTTCTCCAGATAATAAAAACCTGTGTGCGGCAGGGTTTATAAATGTGTTTTGTTTTGCTCTTTTGTGTTTTTGTGTCGCTGTTTTTTTTTGTCGCATGAAGCTCCCGTTGTTACTTCTATGTCATAAATGGAAAGCAAAAAGACGACGCCACTAATTTACAACAGGAGCGAATCACCGTATTCACTCATCTTGTGAGACGGAAGCAGACAATCCCTTCCAACACTTAAAATTAGCAAAACAAAGACCTCCAATACCTTTGAATCTAATCTTGTAAATTGATCTCATAAAATCTGAGGAGGTGAAGTTTTGGAAAGTTTTCTAGCAGTTTTTCTTGTTCTTGTTTGATATCATTGGATAAAATTCCTCCGATTCAGGAGCTGTCAGAAGTAGGGAAAAAATTAAACATTTTAAAATGTGTAATTATTTCAAAAACAATCTTCAATTGTATTGAAATATTTTATTTTATTGTGACCATGGCCACACATTAAGTGTTGTGCTTTACACACACACACACACACACACACACACACACACACTCACAACCCCCATCCCATGTCTCACGTCTCACATTGTCAGTGAGCTGCCCTTGACTTATAATAGCATTCTTCTCTGACTGACTGGGATTCCCGCACCAGTAAAGATTTTGTCGTGCCCTTTAAAAGCGTGCAGACAAAAGATGGAGACAACAAAAAGCGGCTGTTGTTCCCCTCTGCTTGGTTACCAGACTTCTTGTAGTAGGAAAGCATCGTAGGATGTTTACTGAGAAGGCATCACCGCACTGGGCGGGTTGCATGTGCGTTACCTTGGACTCCCCTCCGTTCCCCCTATTCATCTGCGGAATCCCATTGTTGGGCGGGACATCGTTCAAGCTGGTGTTTTAAGGCCGGAGGGAGGCTCCCAGTTCATTAGACCAGTGTTTCGAGGGCCTGGAGTAAGAGGGGGTACTACATCTTCTGGTGACAGCGAGCTGCGCTGAATAAGTTCCCAGAAGATTCACCGATTTGGGCGAAAGGGGCCAAAGCTGGTCAGTGTAGCTGGAAGTGTTTTGCCCTGCAGGAGCCAGAGGGAGACTTTTTTTGTTTTTTTTAGAGAATGGCACCTGCCATGTTGGTGTCTGCCTGGTTCCTGGTGACCCTGGCGGCGGTCTCCTCTGTGGTCTATCTGGAGCCCGAGGAGGCAGGTGAGCTCGTACTAGAGATCCAAAAACCTCTGTTGTGAATCTGTCTTACATAGCTGCTTCTGGTGGATAGAATGAAAAACTTTCTTTTTTTACAAATTAAGAAAAATGTTTTTCTAGTAAAGTTCATATTTGAATAATCAATATTTATTCTTTATTTATTTATTCTTTATAGTTTTTATTACAGTGCCCAAAAATGTGGTTACCTTAAAATAGCCTAGATTTGATTGCTTCTATTCCTAGATGAAATAGAAGATTTTTAAATGTTCTACTGAAGAAGAAATTGGCATCAGCCAAAATGGGGACAAAATGAACACAGCTTGTATTCATATCATAATAAAGTATCCGTTTCACAATGGTATATGGTTCTAAAGATATAAAACTGTATTTGTGAATCCAATATTCTAGTAGCTCCTCAGATCTGCAGTTCCAAAAACTTTTAGCAGTTGGTTTTAGCCTAATTTGTTGAATCCGTGATCTGTTTTAAATTCATAATTCTGAAACAATTTTTGAAACTTTATTTCTTCATGGAGTTATTGACATCTGCTCACACCAAACACAGTAATATATTTACTACCATTTGTCCTCTTACCTTCTCACAGAGCTCAATGAAACTGTCATTTGTACCAACGACCACATGGAGGTTGTCATTCCCAGCGCCTTTTTCCTCGACAAGGTGCCTCCAGTCTACGTAAGTTATCACCAGTACAACTCAAATTATTCCCCCCGAATGCTTCATATTCTGATGTCTGGAACTATTTGTTATCAGTGTGTTGAGTTTTGATTTGTTTATTTTTATCATGTGTTTTTATTAAGGTGTGGGATTTGCATTTGAATGACCCGGAGTGCCGAGGTGTGGAAATCGGAGAGGACTATGTCTTCAGCATTAAGACAAATCTCTCTGACTGTGGAACAATCGTGGTATGGCTTCCCCTCACCGTTACTTCCACAGGAGCGTGTCATGTATAATAACACGTGTTGATCGAGGAACCGCTGAGGGATTTCAAGCTCATGTAGCTTAAAGTTGCAGTGTGTAGAATTTAGCGGCATCTAGCGGTGAGGTTGCAGATTGCAACCAACTGAATCAATCTCCCGTAATTATATGGGATTGTACGGGATATATTAATTACAGAGCAGCAGTATGATATGATTTAGGATTTGCGTTTTTGTGATTAATCAAATTGTGCACGTGAGCTGTGTCATTGGTGCATTACCAAATGGAGACAGGCCAGAGCCAACGTCCATATCACAGACTGACTGATGCTGACTTTATAAAATCCCCATTGCCATAAATTATCTATTTTACGATGTCCACCCTTCCCCCCTCCAGTCTTTTTAGTGCCAAAAAGGAGTTAATTAGATGAGGTAATTGCACTTTGCTTAACATTTGAAAAATACAAATGTAAGATCTTAAAAGCTACACGTTTTATTTTATTTTATTATTTTTTTTAATTTTTTTATGTGACCGTGTTGCTGCTGTGGGTCTCGGCCAGCGCTGGCACACTAAGGCAGTTTCAGCTCAGAAAGAAAGGAGGACAAAGAAGGGAGGGGAAGAGGCATATATTTTAGGGGAGAAGGGCAGCCCTGTTCCTTTCCCCCCATAGCATCTCGGGGCATTATTCAAAGCAGCGAGGGGTCCCTGAATGGGCCTCGTATCCCTAAAGTATCAGGATTTACATGGAAATGGTTACGTCGTGTCCGTGTCCACAGAAAAGCCAGGCTGTAACTCATCGGCCAACTTCGTAGTCCCCGCTTCTTATTGTTTACTTTAAGCCGCTGCTCTCACCGCCCGTACGATAAGTCCACCGTTGGCGAAGCATAAATCCGTCCTTCAGGAACATGAGTGCCATTGAATTGCGTTGGGGCTGTTCTTGTAAAGGAAGCAAAAGGTTAACGCAGCTTTGAAGAAGGAGGCAATCTCCCTTCATCCCAGCCCCCGGAAGGTTTACAAGGATTTTTGCATAACAGTCGAGCAAAGTAAACCTGCCCTGGATTAGGTGCCGCTGCTCAAAGAGAGGAATGTCACGGCGTCCAGTCTTCTCTTAACCTTAAACCTCTCGGAGAAGAAATGAGTAAACCGGAGCAAGGATTGGAGCTCGGGCGTTTTTAATGAAACCGCGTCGCTGATTGTTGATTTACGGTTAATTTACTGTTTTATGTGTTTGACAGACACGCACGCAGGCTTCACACTACGCAGTGATAAGGGCAGGTGCCTGTGGTGCCTGTGGTGTCTGTGGGGAGAGAGTGTCCAGCGGTACGCCCAGCAGGGGGTTTTGTGTATTTACCGAGCGGTTGTAAAAGATGTCTGGACAGTTGGGTCGTCGGGGCAATTTATTCTGCTCATTGAGCACAGGACCGGTCCTCGCACGGCTCTCTACAGGGACCCCGGCACAGCGTGGACACAACCTTTTCACCCGTCTCCCTTTAATGGTCTCGCCTGCGTCAGTCGCCACGTTCAAAGCGCCAAACTGAACCGTCACATTTACAGTTATACAGTCACTGTCAAAGTTATG
>OMKR01050266.1:0-14951 GCA_900302355.1 Cyttopsis rosea | reverse complement strand
CCAAAAAAAAACGTGTTTCTTTTAAAAGCAATATTTTCAGCAGAATTAACAATAATAATAAATAATAATAATAATAATAATAATAATAATAATAATAATAATAATAAGGATTCTGGGAGGTGTTTTCCAGGAAGCCAAGGATCAGAGAGGAAGAGGCGGAGATTTGTACTTTTGAGGCCGAACTTGACGCGGTGCGGATTCGCGGAGACCCCTCCCCCACGCCGGTAAGATCAGTCAAGCCCCAAGTCCACAAGCGGATTTAACGTTTCAACACGTCAACAAATGTGAAAGTGCGAGTGTGTGTAGAATAGATCACTGTGCATTCTGACCGTTTCCTTTCACGTCTTCTTATTTATTTAACGACGGCCAGACTTTATATTTTTTCTATTGGTTTTGTAAAGTAGCGTTTGCCGAGTTTTCTTTCCCTGTTCTTGGACTTTTGGCGTCACGTGTTTGGTCGGCTTCTGTACATATTGAATTAAACAGATGTAGATATTACTCAAGCCCGGAGGAGAGGACTCTTTTCGTTTTGGACCTTATTTCTTGTGTTCCCGGACTCAAACATATCTACTTCATGGTTGAAAGGCTGTTTTTTTTTCTTTTTTTTTTTCTCATTTGTGTATTTTGTGTTTATACGGATTCTCGTTTGTTTCACGGGAGCATCATCTGAGGGGGAAAAAAAAAGAAGCAGATTTAGCATTTTTAATTTGGCCGGGTGGGAAAATAACTCCTTGAAGATGTACTCTGGTGTTTTCTTTTTTTTTTTAATATAAATTTGCATGATCAGTAGCTCCAACATATCCTTCTGAAGATCTGAACTGGCTTTACAAAAAAAAAGAAGAAAAAAAAAAAAACGAACTGTAAAACGTCGTGATGTGGAATTGCCGTAGCACAATTTCTTGCATTTTTTCGAGTGAATATCGCCGTTATGATCTCTCGAGACAACCTAGGGCTAAAAAATAATAATAATAATAATTTGAAATAGTCAATTAGTTGGGATCCAGTGTGTTGTATTTGTGCGCTGTCAATGTCGTGTGTCCATCTCGCCAACTTTAGAAAAAGAAAAAAAAGAGACTTTAGGCTACGCATGAAACACACACCGTGTGAGGCCTTGAATCACAGGTAGAAGGGAATTAGAGTCTCACACGATGCTAGTTTTAGGATAAATCATTGCTTTTTTTTTAATTATCATTACCTGACGAAGTCGAGAAAGCCAAAAAATAAAGTTTTCAACTTTTCACTTTTTTTTTTTACATGATAAAATAAAGCAACATAACATGAAGAGGGAATAACTGGCTTTTTGTGCGTTGCGATTTCAGAACATTATTTGCATGAACATGTATGTGCTCTATTATAAAAAAAAGAAAAATTCTCTGTCATAAGCTGTAGTACTCTAGAGGTGGAAAATTCCAGGTTCAGAAAGTAAAAGACCTGCCATGTCTTTGGTCAAGCCACTCATTACTCAGCCCTCTGGGGTTGATGCCGATTATCAACTCCACATGGTTGACTATAAATCCCGGAGTGGAGTTTTAACTTTCTGAACCCGGATTTTCCACTTCCTCGTTGGCAGGAGATCTGGGTGGTGTTCAGAGTACGCAGATTACTACATCTTGTGACAACCTCTGACCTCATCGCCGGCACCCGCACTCAGAACAATGGCCGCCCCTGGCTTCAAAAAGCAGCACTGTTCAGTACTCTCCGGGCCTGCTGTCGCTCTCAGATGTGGAGCCGACACCAGCCCAGGCCTGAGCTCGCATCACACGATTCCGTTTGGAAACGTTGAAAGGAACAAATAAATAAATAAATAAATAAAGATTTCATTTCCCCATATTGTGTCATAAAATCACAGGCTTCCCTTTCAAAACCTGGAAATCACCGCCAACCGCCCTCGTGTTCCTCTCAGCCGCTTCCCAGAGGAGTCGTGGGCGTTCGGTCCGAGGCAGAGCAGTAGGGAACCTGTCTGAGTCTCGGGTTTTTTCGAGTCAGTCAACCGCCGTGTGAACCATGATGTAATGTGTCGCAAGCAAATGTAATGGAATTATGTCTTTCTGTCCAGTGACCCATTTTTTAAGCCACCACAATGTGTTTTTATTTTTATTTTTTTATTTCTGAGTTTTAGTAGTTTTAGTTTTAGTGAGTAGTGGCACACATCACTAAGAACTCATATCCGGTTCTGTCTTTGCAATACAACCCGTCTTCCTGTAAACTCAGACAATAAAATACAAAATTCTTGTTGCAGCGATGTTCTCTTTTTGTTGTTGTTGTTGTTGTTCTGCACATCTCTCCCGTCGAGGGAGGCACCGGCAGGGTGTCTTATTTCCACGTTGCATCATCTCACCATTAATATGCTCCTCGTCACAAAGTAAACAGCATAATCGGGATTAGTAGGGATCTACCTTCGAGGATGACAGTAAGGACAGGAACAGTCTGGATCACTACTCGGCGGATGGAACAGATTTGATTTAATTTGATGACGGCGATTAAAATTTGCCTTGAAAGGATTGTACTTGCAGAAAGCCCAAGGTTGAACAAAATATTTATTTATACAATTGCATGACTTCTGACACTCAGAAGAGGTGGACGCACAATAGAAAATGTTAGGCGATGAGATGTAGATTGAAAACGACGACACAGGCTGGAAATCCTAATCTGAGGTCCAGGAAAACAAACAAACAAAAACAAAAAAGCATGTCATTCAGATACACATGGAGGCATTGGAATGTGGTGGGCAGCGTTGCACCTGCTAAGATGAACAGTATCCTGCTACATGTAGTCATTGCTCCAGTCAATGTGTTGTTAATAGAATGAGCCCAAAAGTAGGAGTAAAAACGCAAATCATACTCATTAAAATATCTGAGACTCAGCCCTGAGATTTAGATGCAAACAATACATTAGAAAATTTCAAAAAACATTTCTTTAGAAAAAAAATAAGATGATTTTCCAAAATATGTATTTGGTACAATGCGTTAAAAACAAAACAAAAAAAAAAAACTAATTTGCAGTGAAATCTCATCTGTAAATGTTGAAGCCGCTTATTGAAGTCTATGAACTTCACCGCAACAGATTGAAAATAAAACTATCGGCTGGCACGATTCACAGGGACACTGCGGTACAGCTGAAGGAGATTCAGATTCTGTTGCTGGATTAGTGGGACACAATAAACTCAGCCCTCACCCACTGGGCTCATGCGGCTCAACACTGCCCCTGGTGGCGCTACGCTGCACTGCAGATAAGACAGACAACGGGGGTTCACATTACAAGCCTGGACAAACAAGAAGGAATCTAATGAGAAATGCACGGCTCACATGAGCTCCAGCACGTGGGTGAGGCAAGAAAGGCTTCATTTGGAGCGGGTGTCTGCTGTGAACAAGAACAAAGTTTGCAGCAGAAAAGTGCATGCAAGCTGCCATTTAGTCGCCGAAAAAAAAGGCAACGTACATCCGATGATTTGTCATTGCACTGCAAGCTGGTGGGTATTCAGAGGGATAGGATTGGACACCTCGAGAACAGATAAGGCCTTCTAGAAAAGTTCCGGGTGATCATTTACAATGATACATCATACTTTAAAAAGGAAGAAAAACAAAATGAGAATCAGGTGGAAAGGGAGGACGTCCAGGAATCATGTTGTGAACAGAAGGTACATTCTGACCCAAGGGCTGGGAACCAAAGAAAGGACCCGACACAAAGCAAGTCAAATCAAAGCAATGAAAGTTGCGTTCCCTCGGTACATTGTCTGACGCAGGGAAGGTCCAAACCACCGCTACACCAGCACGCCTCCAGCCGAATGCGTGAAGGGTGAAACCAGTGAACCCAACTGGTGCAACGACCAGCTGGAACACAGACCTGCAGCACGCCGGCCCGTCTGTGATAATAAACTGAGTGAGGTACGCCAGGCCTAGCGTTGGTTTAAGTATCACATTGTCAACAGGTATGTAAATTAAAACCCAAAAACGGGAAATTTACAGTCAAAAGCCAGTTAATAAACACAAGAGACGACTTTCCTTTGCCTCCACGGAGAAAAACTAGGTGTATTTTACCCAACGGGACCAGCAATGGACCTCTACTCAAAAGCAGTTTAAATAAGACATGGCTTGGAGGCCCGTGCGGACAGCAGGCACTCTTATTTAACACACCAAAACATCGGGGGGAACTGAGCACGACGAAATGATTCAGTTTCTATTCTACGGAGGCTCACGCACAAGCATGATGGACAAAGTGCTTTCAGCCGACACTCAAAGTCATGGAAACTTCTTTACAGCGAGTGGTGGGGAGGGGTGACCGAGACGAAACGGGTGAAGCCCCTGTACTGCTGGATCTATTGGGGAAACAGCCCCTGTGTGCCAGTGGGAGGGTGGAGATAATACTGCGGCCAAAGCGGAGGACCTTCTTCCTTCCGTGCGGTACGTTTCCACTCCATGGTGCTGCCTGTAAAATACTCATACTCGTTCAGCATCCTAAACTTAGAAGATCTGCCACCTTTTCCCAAAAACTTAGATCTGCCACATTTTCCCAACTAGAATCCACTGGACCGTCTGCTGAGAAACAAAAAACTAATGAAAAATAACTTGTGAAGACTCTTTTGTGGCCATTCTTCCACCTTTACCAAGTGGAGCGCGCAGCGAAACAAGATGACAGAACAAGCGTTCTGCTGGATACTTTTTTTTAAAGACGGGGGAATAAAAGTGTCAAAATGCAACAGGGCTTTTTTCCTCTTTAGGCCTTTGTGATTGTTAAAACAAACAAAACAAAAGACAAAGAAAGGGACTCCAAGCGGCTTCAAATTAATAACGTTGACATTCTGCCGGGGGGGGGGTTTGGTGGGTTCGCTTATTTGAGCCGTATTGGCTCCGCCTCTGTCCGAAACCCAGCTCCAGGATTATTTTACCAATAACTTAAAAACAAACTCAACAATCCTCTTCTCAAACTGCTGGGCAAAGAAGGCCGGAAGAAAGAAAAAAGACCAAAGAAAGAAAAACACAGAAATAAATAAGCCAAATATAAATCACATACTTAAGAAAGTCTCTTAATAAAAATTATTAAATATATTTGCTTGCAATTCATATTTAATAAACAAAAAATCCTCATAAATAATCCAATACCAAAAAATTACAAAATTCAGCATTTAATTCGTAAAGTCAAAGTAAAAGCGCGTTGCCCGCTGCTCAATGGCTTGGCCTGGTTTCGGGGCGGGTCGGACCCCGGGATTAAGACCCATGTAGTGACAGAGCAGAGTGGAGTGAAGTTCACTTCCCTTTCTTCTGGGAGTGCGCTCGCTGAGCTGTCAGTCGAAGGGCGGACCCCGTCTTGCGGTTGCCGTGGCAGCAGCAGACCCCCCTGGGGAAGATTGCAGGGAAACATTTATGAGAGTGAGCGCAGGTTCGTCTCTTTACAAGCCTACAGCCTAAAATTCCCTATGGTGGTGGAATCTAAACGGAATCAAAACATTTTTTTATTAACAATTTATGGCGCACGTACAGTAATTCTCCCCCTTAGCCCTACCCCTAGTTTTGGAGGGCCCTTGACTGGGTAGGGTCCCTTCAGAACGAAGCCAAGAGGGAGGGGTAGAGATCTTTACCTAGGGATTGGGACATCACTTGTTACGTTAGCCTACGTTAGTCTGATCTGATAATCTGATCTGATAATTAGCAACTCTCTCTACTATTTTTATTTATTTGTGTTTTTATTGAAATTGTTTTATTCTTTTCCTTATATGATCTTCCCTGTTTGATGCCCCTTGGATTGAGTGGTGAATATAGATTTTTCTGAAATGCGTGTTATAACGATCCAATTACACATTCCTTTGCATCTACATTAAACTAAGATATTCCAACGAATTAAAAACATTTTTTATGATTATTTGTGAAGATATATTACATTTATGGGCTTCTTTTCCCACACCGGTGGCCATGTTCTGCGTTGCGGCGTTTATGCTGGCTCAGTTTGCAAAGCATTCTGGGAATTTTCATCTACCACTCCGTTTTGGAGTCCAACATCTAAAAACGGAGGGGTAGGGCCAAGGGGGGGAATTGGGACAGGCCCTAAATGCACACACTTGCACAGGAGGTTTCTGCTTACCTTGTCACCTGTTATCCCTTCGGCTTCCAGGGGGAGCCTTAAAAGTCTTGTTCTAGTGAGAGCGCAGGGAACAGATAGTAGAAAAATGCGCTATTGGTATCACCACTATATAAAAAGGCCTCATGCACATAAAAGTGCATGAGCAGAAAGAGACAGACATTAAATTTATAGACATCCTGAATAGATGAATCTCCTTGAAAGGATAAAGGACGCTCACCTTGTGCTTTTTACATTTCATGGAGAAGTTCTCCTCGACTAAAATGCAATCTGCAAGGACAGGAACGCAGCATAAATGGAGGAAGCCGCAGTGATTCATCAGGAAAAGGGTTTAAACAGCGGTCAACCAGCACTCACAAGCAAGATCAAGCTCATAGCTCGCAGCCGAATTGTTTACACAGATTACTACATACTTTTAGGGCACAAACCATTCTGACACCGCGGAACGCTACGTGATGAACACACATTCACATTCTGGGCTTCAAAAAACAAAACAAAAAAGGAACCACTGAAATGCACCAAACAGGACAGACCCTCCTGTTGTCCAATAAGAGCAGGGGTCTCAAACCACAGGCCTGGGGGCCACTTCCAGGAGACAATTTAATGCAGCCCCATACAATGATTAAGATAAGACAAAGATTTGTTTTTTAATGAATCCACACAATTGTAGTGAATGTTTTCAGAATATAAAAAGGAATAAAATATACAAATATACAAATATTCTTTTCATGATTATGTGTATATTTAACAATTGTATTATTAGAAAATTCCCTCATGCACGGTGTTAAAAAAACAACAACTTTGAGACACCGGAATTATACTCTTATTATTTATACAGCTGCGTGGATGTGTCGGTCAGATAATAGCGGCAAGTGACAGGCGGTGAAGTGATAACTCTGGTCAACAAAGCCGCCGTCGCCGCCAGTAACCTCACACTTGTGCGCTCGCGAGCAAAGCTTTGATGAATTGTTGTCGGCGACTTGACGAGACCTACCTGACTCCAGGGCACATCTGTAGTGATACTTGTTTGGACAGCCTTTGAAGAAGCAGCCCAACGTGGCACCGGGGTGGTGGCAGCCAGAGCATATCTGAAATTAAGGCACACCGGGTTACAAAAACCATTAAAACAGAATAAATCCTCCATGTACGGCTGGGCGGTAATTTGATATTCCCCTGTATTTCAATGGTGGAGGAAGTTAAGACTACATGCATGAAGTTAGGAAATTGTCATTGTACTTTGCAATTTTGTAGTGTAAATTAGTCATGAGAAGACGTGACCCAACATATCTCACTATATGACATCAAGGCGACTGCAGGTATCAGTTAAATTAAAATTGTATAAGTTAAATTTAAATTTAACAAAAGGAATGAGGACCTGCAGGCACCCCGGACAATGATTATCCTTATAATTATGGAGATAATGTATTGCCCCTCCAAGCCAATCAGGGTGCAGCTTTACCGTCTCCTTGGCCACCTTGACGGCTTCTTCCAGTCCGTAGATCTTTCCCTTCACCAGGAACACTCCAGCGGACCAGACCCCGCAGTCCTCGTGGAGCCAGTGCTCGCAGGGCTCCTGGGGGACCACGGGGGGGCTGTACCAGTCTTCCTCCGAGGCTGCGCCGCTGTCCGTCCTGGCTCGCTTGGCGGCCGGGCTCCCCGACGGCCGCCTCTGGTTAGGCTGGGACCCCAGTCTGTGGGGCCACGGCACCGGGGGACGGGAGCAGTTTGCGCCCCGGCCACGCACGCTGCAGGAGGAAAAGTCAGAATCGCTGTAGTCCTCCTCTTCCTCCTCAGTGACCTTGAGGCCGGGCGCGCTGGCTGGCGTTTTGGCAGCGGGCCGGTAGCCATCGGGGTAGTAGGGGCCGTGGAGGTCACCCAGGTCCATAGCATTGGCCGACTCGCCGCACAGGCAGCAGACCAAGGAGCGCTGGTGCTGGCTATGCGAGGAGGCACGGCCCATCCGGAGGCAGGACGTGCCGGGCACGAAGCCCCCCGAGAGCTGCTGATGGCTGTTCTTCTTCCGCTGTGGCTCGGCCTCCTCAGGGTAATTGATCACAGTGTAGAGCGACAGAGACGACTGCTTGCTCTTCACACGGACATAGGGCGAGAAGGCATCTAGCCGCAGGTCCCGTCTCTCCTCCTTGTAGTTGACGTACCTCAGCTTGATCTCCGGCTCCTTGGGGGAGAACATGGAGGACAATTGGAAACCATTGTGCTTCTTTCGTCTCCTCTTTGTTCGGGCGCTAGGAGACATTTTGCTGCCTGCAGTCTTGCCTTTATGTTTAGGAGGGCTTTTCTTTGAAGACTTGGGTCTGGGGGATATTCTGGCTCTGTCGCACCCTGGCAGAGCGTCAGAACTGGGAATGTGCTCTGGCTCTTGGTTTAAGTTCTGGTGTACAGCAGGTTCAGGGCTGGAGTCCTGGGAGGTGTTAGGACGTGAAATGAGCAGCGTTTTTTGTTTGGAATTCCGTTGGGCAGCAAACCTGGAGGTCGACTGTGGCGAGCAGTCAGGGAGGAAAACAAGCTCCGGCTCTTTCTTTGACGTTTTAAGCGCTGTGAGCTGAGGAGTGGGCGTTTTTGGGGGTGTGCTGTCGTGTGAGATTTGAGAATTGTCCATTTCAGAATCCGAGGTAGGCTCTTTGTAACTCTCACTATTAACGTTGTTAGTTTTACGCGCCCGTGACTGCCTTGCTGCTTTTAGTTTTGTCTTTTTCCCCGAGATGGACATCTTTGTTTTACTTAATGTGGAGGCGTCTCCCTTCTTGGGGCTGGGTGATTTAGAAACAATAGCTGCAGTTTGGGAGGTCTTGGCCTTATTGCCAGTACGTACGCATTTTGACATTTTGAACCTTCTGGGGCCAATAATGTTCATGACTATGGCGTCCAGTCTTATCCCTCGGCCAGAACGCATCGGCAGTTTCTTTGTCTTGAAGTTTTCCTGCAGTACCTTTGCATTGCCGTTAATGTGGGGAATGGCAGCGGCCTTCCTCTTCTTCGTTTTCTCAAGTATTCTTTCTGAATCGTCTGTCAGAAGGTCCCCGTCGTCCGTCAGGTCAATCAAGGGGTGCAGCACTGCCTTGCGTCTATGGATCGGCGTATATTCAGTGCTGCTATCTAACCAGGGTTTACAGTCAGACTTTGCCCCTGGGGCAGAGGGCTGTATGTGATCTTCTGCATTCACCCTGTCCCACAAGGCCTCACCGGCTGCCTCAGGGCAACAGTTGTCGGCGCTGGGCGAGCTGGAAGCTTGTGGGAGGAGAAAAACTTCCACATCCTCCACTGAGGTCGCTGAGGGGGATAGGGGGTCTTCCAGAGGGCTGATGTACACCCTGCCCAGTGCATGAGGGTCTACACCCACCGCGCCGACCCGTACAACTGCAGATTCGTCGGTTCTGGAGACTAGTGAAAGCACATTGGAGGCGCCACAATCCTGAGGCTCTCCCATGTCCGCTATCTTGGGTGATGAACGACCCGAGCATGGTCCACTGCTGCCTCGGCCATTCTCCAGGCACTGACCATTTTCCGTATGCCTAGAATGGCTGCTTTCCAAATGGCCCGCTTCCTCTTCGCTGCAAACAAGTCCGCCGTTGAACCCATGAGAACCTTGCTGTGTTATACACACTCCGGCTCCATTGATCTCACTTCCCACATGGGCCTGGGATAAGGCCTGAAACAGTTCCGTCTGTGTTGCAAGGTCTAGTGGGCCGTCAACCTGCTCTAGGAAGTGTTGGCTCAGTGCATAGCCCGCCTCCCCCAGCCCTTTCTCAGACTCACAAGAAGGGCGAAGAGAGAACCTGCTGATGGACGGGACGCCATACAAAGTCGAATGCTGAGGCAGAGAGTCGTGAGAGGAGAAGACATGAGACCTGCTCACGTAGGAAAGGGTGACCGTAGTGTTGGAGAAGGCATTGTCTGGTTGAATCGGATCCCCCGACTGGGGCCTGATGTCCGTCGAGGCGGCTTCCGTGAAGTTTAGTCCAGTTCTGCCGTTCCCCGAGCTGGGGTACCAGCCGGGGCTCTTGACCACATGGATGGCCTCCAGAGAGTTGACACATTCCTCGCCTCTCCCGGTCAGGTCTATCACAGTCGGTATGCCGCAGGTGGAGAGGTCCTGAGGCTGCAAGTCATCCAAGCTCCCGGGTGGCTGCTCCATAGCAACTAGAGAAGACAAAATAGAAGTTACATTCATTATATTGTGGTTATGTTTTTATTTTTTTAATTAATTTTTATTTTTAAAATGGGTTCAATTATTTGTGTTGGTTTCCAGTGAGATGTCACAATGAACTGGAAAAACTAGCAATGGAAAATGATAAAAAACCAACTGAACAAAAACTGTCGTGGAAGATGGAAGAAAATTGGCAATATACAATAAATCGAAAAATTCACACAAAAAAAAGAAGAAATTGGAAACATAAAAGAAACCTAAAATTATTAGTTATAATTATTACATAATAATAATAATAATAATAATAATAATAATAATAATAACAATAATTTTTCAAATTTAAATTTAAAAATTTCACATTGTCAAAAACAGGAAAATATGCAAGTTTTCATGCATATAAAACTAAATCTGCACATACCTATCCGGCATGCCGTGCTGGTGTTTACTGTTACAGTGCACAAATTACAAACGGACAGTCTATGACACAGTCGGGGTATTACGTCACAGGTATGACATCACAGTTCCCGGAGAACGACCCAACGAGCCTCGCTGTTGCCCAACGCTATAAGCCAGCTAGCGCTAATGCTAATGCTAATGCTAGCGAGGCCCGGATGGACGAAACAAAAGACAGAGCGCGAGCTCACGTCAAAACTTACCCGGACGGGGAGGGATCCGACGAGGGCTTTAAAAACGTCCCGATTCAAGAGTCCGCCCCGCCCGGCATGTTCTTCGAGAGGCCCGCTAGAGCCCCCGAACCGTTCATGAAACCCCCCCGAGAGCGAGGTAACGTCCCCGTGTTTAATAAAGATTTGCCCACTCTCCCGGAACACACGGCTCCTCGGGAGGTTGAACCGGCACTGAACTGAACAGTTGACAGTAGCGATGCAGGTTTCGCGAACGATTCGTTACTAGCGAACGCATGTTCAAAATGACTCGGGGTTCCAGTGTCACACGCTCCGGTAAAAGAGATGGAGGCGAGTGCGTCCCATCCTCGATTCATAAATTGAAAATAATTCCCGAGTTAATACATTTGAATCAAAGTCCGAGGCAAAGGAGGCCAGTCCGCTAAAATACACCAAAATAAATACTTTTTGAGAGAACGAGGGTATAGAGAATGTGAAGTTTGACCGTCGCTGTGGACTCCGGTCGCCATTTTGAGAGGATTGCTTCCATTCAATCGCATAGAGAAATAGCAAAAATATACAAAATGTACACAAATGGGGACGGGGAGGGAGAAAAAGAAGGGTCGAGGTTTTCACACAAGACGGTTGCGAGACTTTCTGTGGCAGTTTGTCACCTGTCAAGACTCCCGAGAGGTCTTTTAACTCAAACATCCGCCGACCGACGTTCACAGTTAATGCGAGTGATCCTCGCAATATGGCGGCTCGCTCCGGCGACGTATCGTCAGCTTCACCTTCGCTGTAGTTTCTGAGAGCCACACTCTTCCCCCCCGACATCAACATTTGTGAGAGAAAGAATTAGTTTGTTTGTAGTTTGTTAAAGTTTGTTTTTTGGTTTTTGTCGTGAGAATTCCGTGTCCAACACAACGCAGCCGAACGAGTCGGAAAATCGAACTGTCTTTCGAATCGACTCTTTTTTTTTTTTGATCGAGTTTAGTCGTGTCGAAGAAACCGAATCTCAAAAAAAGAGTCGGACCGATCGTCACTAGCTGTCAGTCACTGAAGCGGGGAGCGGAGTGAAGCATCATGGGAGCTCGTGGGGGATTATAAACTAAACGAAGTACTTGTTTTTGTTAATTATATGAGTTGTCGACTTTAAATGAATTTAATATATTTATGTCAGATTCATATTTTAGAGGTGAAAATTCCATAATGTTTACAATTAGCAATTTTATAGTTTTCTAAAAAGAAAAAAAAAAAACAAGTTAAAATTTTCCGTTTTTTAAATCGCGTAATTATTATTGCGTAATAAATTATTGCGTAATTGTTTTTGGTAATTAATAATATAATTAATAATCCACGTTTTGTGTTCATTGGTTTTAATTTAATTATTTACATTACGCATTTCTTTTTTAAATACGGGAGATTTAAGGGAAAATATTTATAAAGGGAAGGGTAAAATACGGGAGAACCCCGGGGAAAACGGGAGGGTTGACAGGTCTGACGTGACAGTAAATTACTTGACATAATTTTGTCCAAAATGACGATTAGTAAATTGGATTGTTTTTGTTATTATTTTGATTATTATTAATACCTATAATACCAATACCTATAATAATATTAATATGAATAACAATAATAAAACAATAATAATATATTTTATTTTATTATATTATAATTAAATTGTTACTTTATCCAAATGGGGCTCAAAGATGATGATCGATGATCACAAGATTATTATTATTATTTTTGCTCTAGTTAGAGTTTTTCCACCCCACTTTTGACACTTTTAGAAACCACTGGATGTTGAATATTTAGTCATGATAGTGTTAAAAAGGATGAGAAATATGATTTTTAAAAAAAGTGCCTTGATAAAAGCACGGAGCTTTGTTTCTAAAATACTAATTGGAATGATATTTGGTAAACCGTCTCACTGTGTTTTCCGAGTTAAGCCCTTTGTGAACTAGGCCCATGGATTTGCTGTACTTTGGAGCCACGTTGATGTAAATAACATTTAACTGTCAGACCCGTGTATCCGTACAACACCAATAAGAATAAAATCATCCCAATTACCGTTGCTGTGTTTTCACCATTTTCTCGTGGTCACTTTCAATTCTGAATGAAACAGTCATGACCGTGTGGTCACGATATGAACCAAAATACAAATCTCAGATGGTCTTAAAATTTATATCTGATTAATGTATTCTGTGGAAACTCGTGACCCTGATCCCAACCCTTTCCTTTTATTGTAAGTCGCTTTTGACAAAAGCGAAAAGCTAAATAACAATGTAATGTCATGTAAAGATTTAATCCATCACATAATAGCATCTTGGTTACAATCATACTTGAATGCAAAGCGACATAAAATGTTAAGAACATTCACAGAGAGACAGGGTGCAAAAATATTTATTGCTAATAAACCTGTAGTCAGTTGGTGTACATTTGCTGTATATTTACAATAGAGTACAGTGGACTTGGAATGTGAGGCAAAAATCCCCAAAAAAACTTTAAATAAATACAAAGGGGACTGCCACTGAGCGAGACTACAAACATAACCAACCCCAACAACTCTGATACAGCTGGACCAATGATTGCAGCAAGAGAAAAACAAACAAACAAACAAACAAACAAACAAAAAGATACATTTTCATATATATATTCATATAATAAGCCATCCCATCAACACGCATTTAGCAGTCACCTTTCCACGGGCAATCTTTTCAAAAATAAAAGTGATGTCTGCGAACAGCCATGATGTTATTCGGCGTTTACGAGGCGACATCCAGCGCGGCGTGAGTCTGCCTGCGTAATACAGCAGGCAAACCTTTTTGTTCTGCAGCTTGTTTTGCTCATCAAGACGCGCACACCTACGCTGTAATGGCGACGGAGTGGCGGGGAGCTTCAATATGTGCGTACTGACCACACCAAGCGCAATGTGCAGACCTGGGGGCCAAACTGGCTCCTGCGGCCAGTCCTGTATTATTAAATAGTCAACGTGTAGTCGTTGCGTTTAGCCGTCACACATAACACTTTGGCTAGCAAACAATCTACGCAGTTAAAACAGTAGCTTACACAGTTATGGTTTTATTGTAATGCATGGTAGATGCTGAATTAAAAACAGTACAGAGTATTTACAATAAGACATGGCAACAGAACAAATAAACCATACCAAAAAAAGTAATTAAGTCACAGTAACTGAAGTGCATGGAATGCAGACTCTATAGACACAAAATTCAAACTTCATACCATGATTTCTCTAGAATAATACAAGGTGTGTTTTTTTTCTTTCTTTCATTCTTTCGTGACCAGTGTAGTGTTTCTAAATAAGCAATGACAGAGCTAAAATAATATAGTGGGGGCGTCTACGCATGCGGCACGGTAGGCGGGCGTAACGCGCCGCCGTCAGAACTCCTTAGTGTCTTTGTTCTCAAACAGGTGTAGCCTCTGCTCGGCGGTCAGCCCTTCCTTTAGGCTCTGCGGAATTAAAACGACATGGAGAACAACCGTTAAAAGAGGAACAGAGGGAAGGAAACGTCGTCCCTTTAGAGCAGTGACTCTCAGGCAATTTCACGCCGAGGACCCTCAATTTGATACGCGTTAGGCCACAAACCACATTTGATAAGCTTTAATCTCTGGGAGCACAATCTGAGAAGATTTGTGTTGTTAGATATGATTTAGTCCAATATTCCACACTTGTCCATAATATAGTTGCAGAAATAGCAGAGAAACTAGGATCAAAACAGTCATTATTGTACATTCTCTAATGGTTCTCTAACTGTTTACGGATTAATCATTTTGCTGGTGACCCCCTGTAACTTCTTGAAGGACCCCTGGGGGTCCTCGGACCGCACATTGAGAACCACTGCTTTAGAAGGCCGTGAAAGTCAGCCCACCCCCAACTCTTTTGGTAAAACCACTACAATCTGTCAACTGGTTTTGTCATTTGCCACAACATGGATATTTGAAAGCACAGAATTTACTTGGGCCCTTGTCCCTTCTGGACCAGTAAGTCAAACACAACAAACACAGTGACAGAATACACTTCCCACTAGAACCACACCAAACAGTCTTTTTTTTTTTAAGCATTCTTTATC
>OMKR01050261.1:6916-19685 GCA_900302355.1 Cyttopsis rosea | reverse complement strand
GGTTCCATAGCTGGAAGCCAAACTCCAGAGAGCTGTGCTTCCCCTCTCTCGGATGGGTGTGTGTGGGGGTGGAGGTGGAGGGGAGTGGTGGAGTCTAGATGGGGCCGATGAGTCACTACGGCAGAGCATTCTGGGTAAACGGTACACTCCCATTCTGACGTAGCCCTCCGGAAGCAATTTGGTCAAGACGGTTAATTAAGCGATTGATGGCGAGTTGGAGATGGAGGAGACAAAACATAAAGCTCTTTACGAGTGTCTTTCATCCATTCAAATTCCCCATCCCTCCTTTACTTTCTCCCATCAATTAATCATCAATTAATTTTCTTGATTCTCTTATTCCTCTTTGGGATCCAGTGTAGCAACTCCTACAACTACTATTAATGATAACATATTACAAAAAATCATATATTTTCACAGTTTTTCACGAGTTAGAGACCACACCACAATGAATAGATTGAGTGATTTACTGAAGATGAGAAGCAAAGATATGGAATGATGATAATGAAGATGGTGATGGTGATGATAGTGGTGATGATGATGAGGAGGAGGAGATGATGAATGAGTGGCTTCGGCGTGCTGATTAGAGGAATGGCGAGCTTGGTGAAAGATGGAACACCAGGAGTCTTGACTTGGGATGGTGGAAGGAGTCTTTAGGGCATCAGGCCTCAGCCATGCCTTCGGATTCCCAAAAGACCCCAAAGCCAAGAGAAACATGGATTCCAAGGTCTTGTTTATGTGGGGTGTGAGGTAGCCTGAACCGAGGGTAAGTATACAACGGTGTAGTAGGTCGGCGGTGAGCGGTGAGCATTTGGAAGGAAGTCGAGGTTCCTGTCGTTGGAGCCCTTTGAGGAGCATGGGGATGTGGACATGGGTAATTGCGGAGAATGGGGCGCATGTTAAGAACTTGATGAAGAAGTTAATGCCGCAGAGGTATACTTGAATGGTGGAAGTGCGAATTGCGAGGGAAGAATGGGCATGTGTAATGAAGCTAGAGATTATGATGGGATCAAGAGAGGGGAAGGGTATCAGGTAGGTGGTGTGAAATGTATTGAAACAATTCCAAGCTGTCATGTAAGATGAGAGGGTTTGAGGTGCGAGGCTGTTGATGATGGAGCGTTGAGAGGCGGTCACGAGCGGGAGTAGCTGGGGAATCAGTTGAAGATCGTGGCAAAGAATGGAGGGATCGGAGTCTGGAGCCAAGCGCCTGAATTTCTGAAACATGAAGCGAGAAAGAGAGTCAGTGATGGAATTATGAAAGTTGGGAATGTTAGCTGCGCGCAAGATGAAGTTTTGTGAACCAGATATTCAAGTGAGGCGCCACATGAATTGCATGATGTCCAGGGAAGAGGAACATCCTTTATTGATGATTTTGATAACTACAGTGTTGTGGGGCCACTTGGATGAAAAATCTGTAGTAACCTCCGAAACCTAGTGATGGGGCAGCGTATGTACAGCTAAATGTCTTCAGGTTGAGTGATGGTGTCTTTGTAAAAGAAGGTGATGCTGTTCCAGTGAGAGAGCAAATGTTGCCACAGTCAGAGTTCCATCGTTAGCCTCGTCTGGGTTGATTGAGTGATGAATGGAGGGAATGGATGAGGCTAAGGTGAGGAGTGAAATGGCCTCGTCGACTGTGGAGTATTGCATGGAAAACTCTGGGCTGGGAATGAGACTGGTAATGCGAGGAATATTTGTGCCGCGTGGAGATGAGAGGTCGGTGATGAGCCGTTTCTAACCGATGTATTTTCTGGCGGCGATCCCGATGGGCCTGATGCGATGGAGTGGGAAGGGAGGCTGTTGGAAGGGGCCGATCATGAAACCCTTCTTAACTTCCTTCTCCAGCGGTCTGGCGACAACTTCGGGCTCGCTGGTGGCTGACTGGAGGTTGGGGCAGGTGTGCGAAGTAGAAGGTATGACTTTTAAACCGGGGTGGAAGCCATGGGTGAAGCCTTGGATGAGAAATGTGATGAATGCGGTGTCTGGGTGGTGCTGGAGAGCGGTGGCCAGTGCTGGTACTGTATGTTGATGGGTGTCGTGTTGGCCGGCGTTGGATGGCGGAGAAGAATGGATGGAGGTTGAAACAGGTGAAGGGCGAGACAGTAGTTGAGAGTTAGTAGAAAGTAGTTTTCTCATAAAAAAACGAATATGTATATATAACATTATGGAACTGTCACTGTGGCTCAGCTAATGCCACTTCCACCTTCTGTTAGCGTACGTGGCCACCCACTGACCGGAGAAACGGTAGCGGCGGGTGCGAGCTCCTCCATTAACCATAACAGACATGCAGGGTCAATTAAGAAGCGGGGGAGACGGCCAGGGGAGGAAGGAGGCAGGCTCGCTAACCTTTTGGACTTGTTCTCGGTAGGATGGGGTTGAGGGGGTCTAATGACACGCTCTGACGCCCCTCACCATGAATCACACCTGTGACATTTGGTCCGCAGAGAGGTGGCTGGCCTTTAACGGCACCGATCACACCCCCACCCCCCCACACACACACTTCTCTACTACCTCTACTACCGCGAAGAGGAAGCCAGTGTACTGTGCCAATGTGTTAAAGTGGTTTTTTTCTCCTTATTTTTTGGTTTTCTTGCTTGGTGTTAAAGTGTTTGTTATATGGGTGTCACCTAAGCCTTCCTTCTTTGTTGTTGTTTTTTCTTGTTCATACAGGTAGAGATAATTGTGGAGGGGGAACTTAATTATCAACAGCAGGCACCAATGTTTTTCCGAATAACAATTATATTAAATTGCATTTAAAGGTGCAGAGCGTCGAATTTAGTGCCAGTTCGGAATGGACTTTGCAGAAATATAATATTCAAAAGTATGTATTAATTTGTATATAATCCCATGAAAATAAGAATCGTCGTGTTTTTGTTACCTTAGAATGAGCCGTTTTTATCTACATAGGGAGCGAGTCCCCTCCCGCGGACGCCGCCATGTTGCGCCGCCATGTTGCACCGCCATGTTTCTACAGTAGCCCAGAACGGACAAACCAAAGACTGGCTCTAGAGATGGACTTTCGGGTTTTCCACAAGGGGTATTGAGTTGGTTGCAATCTGCAACCTCACCGCTCGATGCCGCTAAATTGTACACACTGCACCTTTAAAACGACTTGTTGCTATGTTTTTTTCTTTACTCGTCGTAAAGTCGCAAGAGGCATCGCTTAAATAGCTCAGCCTTTGAGGTGCTGGAAGGAGTGTTTCTCGAATTCAACAGGAGCTAGGCTAGTTGTTTCTCTCTGCAACCATACGTTCAGCTAACATGGTTAGCATGCAGCCCACCGCTATCCCACCACTGGAGACACAGGGATGAAATTGGTGTTGACCTTCTCGTCTGAATCTGGGCATCAACAAAAAGACAATTTCCCCCAAAAACTCAACCATCCCTTTAATATAGCTTGAATTTCAAAATTGAACTCTTTCTAAACTCTGCATACATTCTTTGCCAATTCAATTATATTTTTGATGGGTCTGACTTTTGTATATGTTTTATAGTCGTATTGCCACAAGGTACCATAGTCGTAAATAAATCACTGATATCTACACTACTAGCAGATTGCAGAATGTAGAGTTGCCAACTCTCACCCTTTTTGGGAAAGTCTTGCATCTCACGGCAAATAAAAGACACAACAGATTAAACAAATTTTCTATGCAGAGATTTCGAGTCCGTAAACACTAGAGAGACTTCTGATTGACTACCTATATTTAAAAAGCAGCCATCTGCGTCATCACAGGCTAATGTGACGCTTGTTCTTGTTTTGTTAGGTAGACCAGAAAGCAGTGCATTACAATAGCCGGTAATAAAAGTGTGGATTGTTTTCACCTTTACAGTGTTTTTCAAGTGGTAAAATGTTGTTTTTGTTATTTTTCTTATGTGCAGCTCAGAGTTCAGATCACAGTCAATGATAACACTAAGGTTGCATTGGGGTAATGGTTTAATGATTTCTTGTTGTGCCTTAGTGCCAATTAGCACAAGCTGTGTTTTATCTTAGTTAATTTGGAGAAAATTATCAGTCCATTGATTAATGTCTGATATGTACTAAAGGTGTCTAAGGGGTGTAGATAGTCAGGGTTTGCCAAGATGTACAGTTGGGTGTCATCTGCCTGGCAATAGAAATTTGTATCTTAATTTACCGATAATATGTTTGTGGATGATGGACACTCATGGGAAACGGTACAGACTGAATACTAAGTGGCCAAAGATTGAGCCTTGAGGCACACCACAGGTATGCTCCATATAGCCTGCAGATCAATGATTAACAAAATAGACTGATATTTAAAAATGAAATCACCTTTGTAGCAGTGTCCGCAAAAACACATCATATGTGTAAGTGCTTGTCTAAATCCTGCAGCTATTTCACTAAAGAGTGCTGTATTTAGACAATCACAGGAGCTTATATACTGTACCTAAGGGAACATATAATTGGATAATATTCATACACCTCTGTTACCATTCAGTGATGGATTGAGATTGAGATGGATTGACAGCAGCAGGAGACAGCACTCTGAGCTAAGCAACAGGCTAAACCCATATTGTCCTGGTTTTGATCCAGTTTTCATGTAAACACATGTAAACATAATAGGGGAATTCCCCATCGAGCCCAGCTCCCCGGTAGCTGCGGCAACTGGGGCGGCATCATCATGTGATGTCACAAAGCTAAGCATTTGGAGAGGCTGCCGTCAGTTTACACCAAAGAAGAAGGTACTTACACACACACGTATGTACACACACACGGCCAGCAGACAATTTTAGCAGGAATTGTCTAGTGGAGGTTAATTTTGCAATGAGGCGTGGCCTAATTCTGTTCCCTTAGAACCTTCAATGCAATTGCAATAGTGAGCGTGGCCATGTAGTTTCTTTACAATCTTCAATATGCAATTGGGGCATGGTTGTAATAATCAGGCAATCCATTGTACAGTATTCACTGCATAATAGTATGTTGATATAAAAATTGGGGGTGTGCCCTTGTTTTATTTCTTCACAGGGTAACGGAGGCATGGCCAAATTCAGCTGTGACATCATAATGAATGAATTTTGACATCATAAAGGAATCAACTCAGATATTACATCACAAATGACCTTTCTGAACACTGAGACGATTGCATGCTGATAGAAGGACATCTCCCTGGTTCTACGATGGATAATTTTAATGATTTGAAGCGAGATTCGACCGATTACAGAAAAAACGGTAACATTTCATTTTGAAGACAATGTCAATTTATGGTTACATTTGTCTAAAGCGTCAAAGCACAGTGTCGTTCTTCAGTTGTCAACATACATATTGACCAAAGTAAAAAATGTAATGTTCTCTCCCTTTGTCGCAGCTCGATCATTTAATCCTCCCGACAGCCCGCTGTTGGAGACCTCAGCCCCAAGGTCTCACAAGAAAGCTAAAAAACATAAGAAACGAAGAGAACCGAGTAAGTCTAATGAAATATGAGATGAACTTGTGCTTCCTTTGTTCAGATCGTCAATTACAGCTTTAATCCCTTACCCCTCCACAGAATCTCACAATGTGACAGCGTATGGGGACCACGATACATCGCCCTTGGGGACCCAGGTGGATAACTTTAACGATTTGAAGCGAGATTTGACCGATCTTGGAAACAGTAAGGCTTTCATTTTGAAGGCACAATTTCACAATGTGGTGGCATTTGTTCACAGTACCAAGTCGTTGTCACCAGCCATATTGACCACAGTAAAAAGTAAAATATTCTCACCCTTCTTTCTGAATCTCACAATGTGCCAGGTACTCTGACAGGTATGGAGCATCTCCAGCCCTACGTGCTGCTGGTCATCAGCAGCTACTACGCGGCTGGAGACCCTGGACGTTGCTGCATGTGCCACCTGGCCTGCGAGCACATCAGTGACCTTCAGCGGCACCTTGTAGACAGCTGGGGAAACAACACCGAGTGCAATTGGTTTTACCACGACTTTTATAAAGTATGGATCTGCGACGCAAATGAGTCACAACCGAGAGGGACGAGCAGCAGCAGCAGTAGCCCAGGCCCCGAGTCCAGCTCCAGACGTGGAGCCAGGGAGTGCACCTTGAGCCCACCACCCGGTGGCAGCAGGTCTCGAGGAAAGAGGAAGAGCGAGAGTGAGAAGCATAGCCCACCAACCAGAACCACAGACGACGAAGGCAACATGGGCAAAAAGAGAAAACGTAAGACCAAGCACCTGGAGCCGGAGCTGGTCCGGCTGGAACTGGAACGGAAGCGCAGGAAGACTCTGCGTGAGCCGGATTCAGACTACCGAGACTGACAGTCAAGGAAACGGATGGAGCAGGAGGATGAGAAGCTGGCCCTGATGCTGCTGCTGCAGTATAACATTTAAATTGTCCTCTCAGACACTCCATCATTCTGGGGTGTAGTAAAAATAAAACTTCACTTTTTCAAAACGAAAAAGGATGTCTTTGGTTTTGGTGGGTCTCAAGAGAAACAGAAAAGACAAACTGGACATGACTAAGTTAAAGCATAGGGTCACTATTTTTCAACCCAGGCCTTATTAAAATGTGGGCTCCCATCATTTATAACCGTTCATAGCGCCATTTTGCCATACACTTTACTATTGAGATACAGCCTCAACAGACATTCACAAAGAGGCTTTCAGTCAATGTGTTCTGCCACTCCTCATGAGTTTCACATTTAGTGAGCTGCGGTTCATTGACATTCATGACAGTATTGGTATTAAGAGCAAATTTCCGAAAGTCAAGTAGGATCAACATTTGATTCACTGCCTTTATGGACAGTTTTACCTCTATGAATAAAGCCCCAAGCACAGAAGAAATTCCAGGAAAAGAAATAAAAAATTCTTTAAACATTCCAGACTCACAGACTCCAAGCATAAGGAGTCTACTTAGAGGAGACAACTCTTTAAAAGAATGTTCACGTGTACGCTAACAAAGATATACCATTAACATGATGAACAATGAACAATATAAAGGTTTGAGAAGTTTTCAATCCATATGAAACAATCACAAAACACCTGGGGGATTATCAATGGTTGAATAGAATTGGCATCAACTTTTAAACATTAGAATAACTGTACCTAAGAAACTCTTACACTTGCCCCCATTTAAACCAAAACACACACTCCGCTACCCGGTACATGTCCCAACTCCCAAAATGAAATCTCAAGGTCGCGAACTCGAACTCTCCAAAACAAAAAAAAACAGTCTCACAGTACACACTCAAGCCTAGAAAGACCATCTCCAAAAAGTACGCCCTCCAAGCTGACCGCTCCACCTCATACTCTGATTTCATACAGTCTGGCTCCAGAAACCCCAATGTTTTATTCTCCACAATAAACAGACTGCTCAAACCAACGGACAAGCTCTCCCAATCCTGCACAGTTGACAAATGCAACTCCTTCCTATCATTTTGCCAAACTAAAATAGAGACAATTTACAATCAACTGGCCACTCCCGCCCCTGTCCCCTCTGATTCTGCACCCATCACCCCACCTCTAACCAACCAGTCCCATACTCATTTCTCCCCTATCCCTCCCTCTGAACTTTCCTATTGACTATTGACAGGCATGAAGACTGCCACCTGTGCCCTCGACCCCATCCCCTCCAATTTTGTCAAGGCCTGTCTCCCAACTATCAGCCCACTCATCCCCACAATTAACTCCTCTCTGTTCACAGGCTTGTCCGCCCTGCGCTCAAACTCATTGCCGTCACCCCAAACAATTTCCGACCCGTCCCTAACCTCCCCTTTCTGTCAAAAATTCTGGAATGTGGAATTTCCATAGAACTCAAATACTACCTGGCCTCCAATCACATATACAAACCATTTCAATCCAGATTCAGATCACTCCACAGCACAGAAATAGCCCTCCTGAAAATCACCAACGACCTCCCCCTCTCCTCAAATGCAGGCTCCCTCTACATCCTCATACTCCTTGACCTCAGTGCAGCATTTCATAATCTCAAGCGCTCCATCCTCCTCACCCGCCTTGAATCCTCCCTCAAAATCACCGGCCCTGCCATCACCTGGTTCAAATTATACCTCTGACTGCAATATCAACAACTGAAAATCAGCCACAGCCCAAGGTGTCCCCCACGGCTCTGTGTTTGGCCGCCCCTCCTCATGTAGTTGCTTCCCCTTGGTGAAATCGTCCGCCATCATGGCCTCTTCTTCCACTGCTTTGCTGATGTCATCCAGTGTTACATTTCCACCAATATGATCGCCGATGCTGCCCATTCCACACTCACCAACTCTCTTGATGGAAATAAATTATCCTTTATCCCAAATTATCCATCAATCATCCTTCTTGACGCTATCTTTGACCTACCCTCTTTCGAATGCCACATCGACCACGTAAGGAAAAACAATATCTCAATGACTCATCGCCGCAGAAGTCTGCAACTGCAATAGCATCCTTTATGGCACGTCCACCAAAGTTCTTAACAAACTACGCTACATCCAAAAATCCGCCGCCCACTCGCTCACTCACTCCCGCTCCAGAGACCACATCAGCCCTGTCCTTCACCGCCTCCATTGGCTCCATGTTCTACATAGAATTCAATTCAAACTGCTCCCTCACAACATACAAATTATCACACCTCTCACAACAGACACTCACCCTCCATTCTGCTGATGCAAACCTCCTGACCCCTCCCAAGGCCCAACGCCAGGGAGACGGGGCTTTTTCCATCGTCGCCCCCTCCCTCTGGAGCTCTCTCTCCCCTACACATCCGAGACTCCATCTCACTCCCCTTATTCAAAACATCGCTCGAAACACTGCTTTTTAAAACTGTTTTTAATGTATGAAGCTCTCTCACTAACTTCTTTTCTTTGCGTTGTTTTATTCCATGTGCTTCTTATGTAAAGTGTCTTTGAACATTGAGAAAAAGCACTATACAAATAAAATGTAGTGTAGAAGTTATTGTTTCGAGCAGGTACAACTTTTTACATTTTTTAGAAAATAGAGTGTGGCAAAGAAATCCAGTCGTGGAGACACGTGTAAACATAATAGGGCAATTCCCCACATAGGTCAGTTCCTACACTCTCCTAGCACTTAAAAACACACATGAATGGCCACAAAGGGCTAGCACACTTTCATAATTTCTCCAGGAATTGTCTTGTTTAATTTTAGACATTAGATAATATGCAATAATGACAATATTTTGATCCTAATTTCACTATTATCTCCCTAACTATAATATAGACAGGTATGGAAGTTTGGACTAAATCATGAACAACAATAAAAAATCTTCTCAGATTGGGGTCCCAGAGACAAAATGTTACTGAGGGCCCCTCAGTGAAAAAGGTTGAACACTGAACTGGTGTTCCGAGTTGGACATGTCCTCCAACAATCCAAGGTGAAATTATGGACACATTTTCGATTAGTTGTAGAAGCATACAAAGTCGATCAGTCTTGATTTGACATAATTATGGCTTTTTGCTTTAAGCTGTAGAGTGCAGACACTACATGAAATGACCAGAAGCTTTTTTCAATTATCCTAGCTGACTAAATTGAACCAGCAAATTATCGAAAGGGACCTTATGTAACCTTATGTACCTTACCTAACTACAGGTGAGGTGGAGAGAAGGCAACGTTTTTTTGGTTTGGTTCAGGAAAAGCCCTTATAATTAGCTATTGATTATCAATTGCGCTGAAGTGATGGACCAGGACTAATCAGTCGTCTGACCATGATTACAATACAGGTGGACAAGGCTAATTGTTGGAGTTGCAATTATATATACAAGGACGTTTTTAGGGGTTTATTAGCAGACTACAGCCATCAGGCAACTTTGCATAAAGTCACCATGCCGGAGCTCACAGGTCTTTCATTGTCAATGCAGCATCATTTCAATGAACTGTGATAACTAAAAATTTAGGGGTTTATTAGCAGACTACAGCCATCAGGCAACTTTGCATAAAGTCACCATGCCGGAGCTCACAGGTCTTTCATTGTCAATGCAGCATCATTTCAATGAACTGTGATAACTAAAAATTGGAGTATCTGTAATTCATGCCTTTGGTAGATGGGCATACATTTGTGTGTATTGATTGTCTAATAACAACCTTGTCATTGTATCATACATTGTATGAACTCTTGCTTGATTCAATTGATATGCTATATATCTTTTCCTTACAGGCACATCGACTCCAATCACAACCTCATTTCATGGAGGCTTGTTTTCCATGGCTGTAGAGATGGCTCCAGCAGGGCAGTTGTTTACCTGCATTGTTGTACAAACAATATGGCTCACATCACTTTGGCTCTCTGGCCAAGATGGTGTGTCCAGATTTGGCCTCCCTTAAAGAGTAAGAGGAAACAGGCATGTTGTGGATGTGGCTAGATAGATGGTGGAACAAAGCGGCAACATCAGAGGTGGTTTTTCATTATATTCACAATGTTCAAATCGAGAGGCTCGAGTCGTGACCAGAGTCATGTCTGTAAATGGAACATGTACCATGTAGATATTGTGAACCCTACCTCTGAGATGCACATTTGGGGAGCTTTACTGTATTGATTGTTGATTTGACTCACATAAATAAAACTATGGGAATTTTTTTTACATTGGAACCACCATTCTATTGGAACCCCAGTTCAGCACAGTCTGTCACCTACTGTAAGGCTTTAGCTTTGTTGGCATACAGGGATGCTTTCGGAATTAAATATTGATATGTCACAGGGGAATTGAATACGATGAACCACCGGTGTATGACGACACTTGCTAAATAGCAGCGCTTAAGAAATTAGTTTAATCAAACATGAGAATACATGGAGCAAATGATTGTGTGACTCAGATGATGGTAATTGTGGTATACACCTTGGTGATAAACTTTGGAACACCAAGAAATGATGTCAGTGAGTGAGTGGGTGGTGAGTATGCATGCATGACGTGTGTGTGTGTGTGTGCATGTGCATGCGCATGTGTGAAGGGTATCTAAGGTTGAATATGTGTATGAGTTGGCGATGTAACATTGGATAGAATAATAAATGTCATTTATAGATAAAGTCCTGCTGGTCTGGTCTGACTTCATCATATAAAGTAATTTGCATTGAGATATTAAAGAAACATGTGTGTCCACCCACAGGCACATTTGCTGCAATACAGTACATTTTGCATTGCATAACAATGTACAAATATTTGGGAATCTGGGGGAGAAGATGTGAGAGAGGTGTATATTTGCTCGCACAGGTAATTCCAATCCACTCTGCAAGGGCGTCTCACCCTTGCTCGCACGGCTCCCTCTTTCAATCTCTCCCACGCAACAATTTGACTTGACCTTTGTCCGGACCGGCCACTCATACACACCCTCACTCCACAGAAGGCGGTTCGGACACAGGCAACCCGCTCCCGAGCTGAAATGGAAAGTCTACAGTGCCTAGAAACGAAACTGCAGACACTCCCTCAATAAGACAGGGAGTCCTTCAATGCTGATGGCAATTTCACAACTACTTTGCGCTTAACACCTTTGAGCATGAAATGTTAACACACAATATAGACGGAATTACTGCCATCTACATCTTCTCCGACCACCTCTCCAAATCAATCCCAAACTTTAAATTGTTTTGTTATATCTATTTATTTCCAGTCCCCTATTGCCAGGGGTGGAAAGTTTAGATCCAGCTGATATCACTCATCGACTTCTGGGGTCGATGCTGATTTGCAAATCCACATGGTTGGCTCAAAATCCTGGGGTTGAAGTTTACTTTCCGAAGTCAAGTTTAATGCACGGTGAACAAGAGTCAGAAGAGTCAGTTTTGCTTTCAGTTGTGAATGGAATTCTCACAAGAATCGTTTAATTCTGTCAAAGTCATTTATATTGGAGGAATGCAAAGAGTAACTCAAACTCAGAGTAACATTTAATAGAAGAAGAATGATTTATTAATCACACATTATACCACACACATGCGGAGGGTGACACACACAGGAGTGGCGAACGATGAGATATAGTCTCTGCTTTTATCCCATCCTGGCCGTCCTTCCTCCAGGGGCAGCCAGGAGCAGTGGGCAGCCCTCACTTTGTCAGCGCCCGGGGACCAATTCCAGGTGGTGGGTCCATGCTGTGGTCAGGGACAGGACAGGAAGTGTTCTGCACATTTTTTAGTCGGGGTCCTTATGTTGGAGGAGACCCAATGCGAACATGGGGAGAACGTGCAAACTCCACACAAAAAGGCCCCTGATTGGGAGATAACCCACCGTGGTGCCAACAGTGCCCCAGGCGGGAATCGAACCCAGGACCTTCTTGCTGTGAAGCAACAGTGTTAACCACTGCCACTGTCCCCGGGACGAGTCTCGCCCAGCCAGGCTTGGCGCTTGACACCAGAAACGACAACCCGCTCGGGGCTCGCCTCTCCGCCTCACCGGGTAAGTGAAAAAACAATAAGAGTAGTGGTATTTCACCGGCGGCCGAGGCCTCCCACTTATTCTACACCTCCCATGTCTCTTTCCCCGCTGATTCTACTAAGCCCGTTCCCTTGGCTGTGGTTTCGCTGGATAGTGGGTAGGGACAGTGGGAATCTCGTTCATCCATTCATGCGCGTCACTAATTAGATGACGAGGCATTTGGCTACCTTAAGAGAGTCATAGTTACTCCCGCCGTTTACCCGCGCTTCATTGAATTTCTTCACTTTGACATTCAGAGCACTGGGCAGAAATCACATTGCGTCAACACCCGCTGGCGCCTTCGCAATGCTCTGTTTTAATTAAACAGTCGGATTCCCCTGGTCTGCACCAATTCTAAGTCAGCTGCTAGGTGCCAGCCTCCCCGCCCCCCAAGGGAGGGGAGCGGGGAGGACCCCGACGGGCAC